>BQNB010064128.1:0-35432 GCA_026074375.1 Tanacetum coccineum | reverse complement strand
AGAACCAAGAAAAGAAGGTGGTGATCCAAGTAATAAGAATGATAGTGTTAACAGCACTAACAATATTAATATTGCTAGTGATGGAAACAACACTAACAATGTTAATACTATTAGTTCAATTGTTAATGCTGCTGACATAGAAGTTAATGCTGTTGGTATAAAAACAAGCATTGAACTTCCAGATGATCCTAATATGCCTGAATTGGAAGATATTGTTTATTCAGATGATGCTGAAGATATTAGTGCAGAGGCTGACATGAACAATTTGAATACATTTATGAATGTAGATACCTAATTTCAACGTACAAGAATACACAAAATCATCTCATGTAGATAGTCAATCATTATTGATCAGACATTGACCATTGCATGCCGCACACCGCACAACCACTCTAAGTTTGCACAGATATGGCGATCTAGCGTATGACATTTAACGCGGATACGTTCAACTACTAGTCTTCAGTTTCGTTGTAAAGTGTAGCGATTTTTCTGTCTACAAAAGCACCATAGAAAACACATTTAGCATCTCATAGAAGAGCGATTCACGAGAGCGACGTCTGGGCATTCGTTATGACTTATGCGCTGATTATCCACATTTCACAATGAACAGCGAATTACTCTTCACTAACCAAATGAGTAAATTTCATTATCGACAATACACAGGCGATCCAAGCTTCACCGCAGAGCAGAGGGCTATGCAGGACCAAAGGAGCTTCTATAATTCGAAAACACCACAAGCACAAACGTAGAAAAACATGGCAGAACCCCATTAGTGAGATTTATTTAACCTAAATGGCCAAAAGGCCCAAAGCACTATATGGCGTTTACCACCCAAACAAAGGAAACAAGCAAAAGGATGAAAGAGGCAAACTATGATAATGAACAAAGCAGATATGGTTGCCTTCCCAAAAGGGAGAGGGGTACACACAAACAGAAGGGATTGATTATTGAAGAGAAGTCATTTTTTGCTCCTCGTGCGCCAAAATTGGAAAGCAATTAGAGGCAATTCTTTTTAAATCCAATTAAAGTCCGCCATTAGCCATAAATTCATTTTAAAAGACTATTGGGTGGTGTCAACCTGCAAAATGGATTTCAAGAGGCTGCTCTTTTGTCTTTATATGGTAAGATTAAAGAAAGAGTGTAAAGTTCTAAAAAAAATAGAAATGTATTAGTCCAACATATACATAGGAATTTGAGAAAGATCAGACCCTAAACAAAACACAGACCGAATAAGATCCACCCAACAGACAGACTTGATTTCTAATAGAGCTACCTACACAAAGTAGAAAAAAAAAGGGCGAAACATTGAAGGGAGAGACATAATAGGCACGTTCATAATATTGAGTACTATGATCTTGCAGAACAATTCAAATTTCAACTACTCTAATAAGTCTTATTTGCTTTGGATGGATGAAACTCACCTTGTTGTGCGGGACTAGTAACCATATCTTTGTGGAACATGATGGTCTTAGCTCACTACGGGAGTTTTCATTGAATTCTTCAGATCCAGAACAGAAAGAATGAGTGCAAAAGGTGAGAAAAATGTTGGGGAATAGTCCAGTATTTATAGGACAAGCTGGAGGAGCGGGATCTATGGCCGGTCCCCTTAAATAGGGTACCGACCCCCTTAAAATTAAGGGGGCCGCCCATTTTCAGACGCTCTTCTTTTTGTCCTATTCAGGGGAGGTGTTTACTGGACTTTTTCTAGCCGTTTTAGGTTCGAAAATTTAAAATTCAAAATGTTTATTTTGAGTAAAACATTTCTTTTAAATGTAGAAAATGTTTTGTGATGTTTATAAAAATGTTTACAACATTTTATAAAAGTTTGAGGTTGAATAAAGATTTCTTTGATAATAAAATGCATTAAGCATTTATTTATTCATACCTTTAAGTGATGTAAATGTTGAAATGAGAATCTACTCCTAATTACTTGTTTACGTTTAATTTTACGTTGAACGTTTTTATATTTTGTGATTATCAAAGCTTTTGGGGCTTGTTTTAGACCATAAAGAGCTTTCTTAAGTTTATAGACATAATTGTGAGATATCCCATTTAAATCACAATAGTTTCCAAATTGCACTTCATTATCAAATTCCCGACCATGATCCGTTCTAATTGATACAATAGAACATCCTAATTTGTTTTGGATCATTTTGCTAAATATTTCGAATTCTTCGAAGGCTTCGGTTTTATTTGCTAAAAATCTAGTCCAAGTGTATCGAGAATAGTCATTTACAATTACTAAGGTATAACGATTTCCTCCATAGCTTCGTATGGCGGATGGGCCAAACAAATCCATGTGAAGTAGTTCTAAGCATCTAGTTGTTGAGACTATATTTTTGGCCTTGTGACTTACGTGAGCTTGCTTTCCAATTTTGCAAGCATCACAAAAATGTTGGTCGTATTTAAGTTTAGGTAGATTTCTAACTAATTCTTTAGACGCTAATGATTGAATTAGTTGCATATTAGCGTGACCTAATCTTCTATGCCATAGTGTGGAATTTTCGTCTAATGTTGCAAGGCATATTTTGTCTTCCGGTTTATTTCCTAGTTTCATTACATATAATCCTCCTTTCCTAATTCCTTTACCTATAACTTTTTCGTTTTTGATTATTTCGCTATCGTGTTCGGTAAATATTACTTTGCATTTATTATCACATATTTGACCTATACTAAGCAAGTTATAAGTTAAGTTATCTACGTGCTCAACATTTTCAATTATTAAGGAGTCTTGAGAAATCGTACCTTTGCCTATGATTTTACCGCGTAAGTTGCTTCCGAAAATTACGTTACCTCCGTTGTATGCTTTGTATGAAGAAAACAACTTTCGATTACCGGTCATGTGTTTTGAGCATCCACTATCTTTAATCCACTCATCGGGTTCCAAGTTTACTCCTAAGCATATTTCATCGGGCGCTTGAGCTACAAGACAAGCTTCATCTTTAGTCTTTTCCACTTCATCTTCTCCATTGTCGCTCCATGCTCCTCCAATGAATGCTCTTTGATCGTTGTTCTTTGGCGGCTTTGAACATTCTCCAATGAAGTGACTTGGGTCACCACATCTAAAACATTTTCTTTCACTTTTATCATAACCATCATTTCTACTTCTTTGGAATGTTTTTCTATCGCCTCGTGGTTGTCTTGCAAATCTTCCTCGTCTCTTGAAGAATTTCTTGAATTCCTTTACGGCCATAGCATACTCTTCGTCTTCACTATCGGAACTTGAGCTATCTTCATCACTTACTTCCTTTTTCACTTTTAATGCAAGTGATCTACTTTGTTCTTTCTTGCCTTTAACCGTTTCTACATCTTTCTTTATTACTTCTTCATAAACTTTCAAGTTTCCAATTAGTTCGTCAAGAGGTAAGGTTGTTAGATTCTTTGATTCTTCAATCGCCGTGACTTTCGCGCGCCATTTTGGATGTAGTGCCCTAAGAAATTTCCTAACACAATTCTTGCTAGAGAAACTTTCATCAAGTGCTTTTAGACTAGTAATAATAGTGTTAAACTTAGCAAAGGCATTATCTATTGACTCCTCTTCCGGAATCATAAATTGTTCATATTGTTGAACAAGAAGATCTATTTTGTTAGCTTTGACTTGATTATTACCTTGATGAGTGATTAGTAAAGTATCCCAAATTTCTTTTGCGGTTTGACACATAAAAATTCTTTCGTATTCTTTACGTGGCAAAGCATTATAAATTACCATTTTAGCTTCATTATTTTTTGCAAGTTTCTTTTTAAGATCATCATCTTGTTTATGAAAAGATACAATTTCATCCTTTTTAGTTTCGGGATTAAATTGAATAGGAGGAAAATCACCATCGGTAATAACATGCCAAAGATCTAGATCTTTTGACTTCACATAAGTTTCGAATCTATTTTTCCAATAAATAAATCCATCACTTTCAAATAGTGGTGGTCTTTGCATAGATTGCCCTTCTAAATATTTTTCCGATTCCATAGATCGATTCAAGTTTTAAAATACAATTTATTTTAAAAATCTTGTTTAGCGTGGCTCTTGATACCAATTGTGGAAAACTAGAAGGGGGGTTGAATAGTTTACCGCTTTTTAATTTAATATTTATGTTTGTTTATAAAAACTTAGATTCGACTTTTTGCGAATTCAAAACTGCACGAAGTAAATATGACAATATAAATAATAAAAGCAAAATAAAATATAAGAGTTGAGAGTATCATCTACGCACAACACAAGATATATAGTGGTTCGTTATGAAGCTCCTCTTCGCCAACTCCATTCCCCGAGCACCAACTCGAGAGTTTACTCACCTATTCAACAAGCTCTTTTATGGCGGAGAAAACCTTACACAACGTTGCTTATATCTATTTCCGACACTAAGCTAGATGTCGATTTCTAACACAACACAATCTATCACAACACAACTTCACAATTTGTTCACTACTTCACAACTTCATGACTACTTCACAACTTCACTACACAACTTAGCTTCACACCTTGAACAACAACTACACTAACTTCTTCACACCTTCCAACTCACTACACAACTTACTCACATCCTTGAACACAACTTCACAGACTTCTCACACCTTCACAACTTCACACCTTCACCACTTGTCCCCACCACACAACTATTGTCACAACTAACTACACAACTAGAAAGGATCACCCAAGAACCAACTATACTTTACAACAATCACCAAACCAAATAACTACACAACTTATAAGATTTACAAATGATTGTACAAGATATGGTTGGGATGCAATAAGATTTCAATGTAATACATGGATTGCTGAATACTTTTTGTCATTAATGATTGGAAGTATTCTTCTCTATGCACTATGAGGAATTGAGTCTTGATCACTTAGAACAAAGCTTTATGATTAAATGATCAAAGGATTTAGAGAGATGTGTGGGCTGTTTTAGAACAGAAAGAATAGGTGCAAAAGGTAAGAAAAATGTTGAGGAATAGTCCAATATTTATAGGGAAAACTGGAGGAGCGGAGTCTATGGCCGGTCCCTTTAAATAGGGTGCCGACCCCCTTATAATTAAGGGGGCCGCCCATGTATTTAAAGGGGACCCACCCTCTTTCAGACGCCTCCTCATTTTTCCTATCAGGGAGGTGTTTACTGGACATTTTCTAGCCGTTTTAGGTTTGAAATTTTGAAATTCAAAATGTTTATTTTGAATAAAACATATCTTTTAAATGTAGAAAATGTTTTGTGATGTTTATTAAAAATGTTTACAACATTTTATAAAAGTTTGAGGTTGAATAAAAATTTCCTTTGATCATAAAATACATTAAGCATTTATTTATACATACATTTAAGTGATGTAATGATAGAAATGAGAAATTTACTACTAAAAACTTGTTTTACCGATTAATTTTAAACGTTGAACGTTTTATTATATTTTGTGATTTTTCAAAACTTAAGAAGTGGAAAAATAATAATAATGTGTTTTATCATATATTATTATTCACACAGTTAAGTAAACCATTTAATTTGTTAGACTAGATTTTTTGTTTTATTTACTACATCTCTTTACGAAACCTTTTGGTTTGTTAATCTTATTTGAATTCAATGTCTTTATTTATAAAGTTTATGAAACCTTTTGGTTTGTTAACCTTATTTGAATTGAAGATCTTTATTTATAAAGTTTAGACTATATGATGAAGTCTACTTGAATTTGATTTTTTTAGTTTTAACCGAAATCAAAACGAATTCTAATTTGGTGTTTAGTTTGGAGTTCTAAAATTGATGCGGTTTGGTTTGTTTTTGGTTTGACTTTATAAATTTTCAAACAAATAAATCGAAAACCATAAAAACTGGTTTGGTCTTTCATCTATAAATGAGACAGTTTTGTGCTAATACCAATTGCATTAACCACTAATCATATAACTTCAATATAATTATGCAAACCTTGTACTCAACAAAAAAATATTTTCACAAGCAAAACAGACCAATTCCAACAACGAAAGTCAACATACATCATTTGTTTAGCAAAAAAATCATATGTCAGAACATATGTGAAGAACCATTCATCTCAAAAGAAATATGATATCTTAATGAGAAGAATGAAATTATTATATGACATTGCTTAACCCATCATTTGAGACAAAATCCTTAGGGAAGAACCCCAAAAAATCATGCAAAAAAACCATAATCGTCAAAAGAACCACCATTGTCATTAGGCAATGTGTTGATCCCAATAGAATAGACCTTGTTTAGCTTGTATAAGGATAAGTTGTATTGAATAAATTCAAAACAACTAGATAGAAACTGTTGATATGGTGAATATCAAAGACTATGTGGAATCTAGTCAATGATACTAAGAAGAATTTCAATGAAACAGTAATGAATAATGATTAATAACAAAACAGTTTACCAAACTTTCAGCCTCAAAATAATACGAACACTATTAATTAGTGTTAGGGTTCTACAAAAGCCTCCCTTTGAAGCTATACAATAAACAAAACAAACGATTTTATATAACTAATTCTATGCCCTAGGACCTCCTTTTATACACCAAGGAGTCCTAACCGGCTTACAATATTTTCCTAAGTTATCATGATCTTCTAAACAAATAACTTATACATATCTTTTACAAAAATATCTCATACTTATCACATAAGCAATCTTTATCTTTTCTCTGATAAATCTTTGATCTCTTCTCTGTCAGCATAAAACCTCTTCTATTAGCTTGATTCCTTAATAGCAGTTGTAACTTTTACACCAACAATAGTAACTTTTGTACCAGCAGCACTAACTGTGTACAAGCAACATTAACTACTTAGAAAGTTTTCTTCAATCTTCATTAGCAGTACTAAGTTACACTAGCAGTAGTAACTAGCAGTACTAACTACTTAGCATATTTTTCATTAAGATTACTATCCACACTAATTTATACTTAGCAGCAGTAACTAATACCTTAACAGTCTTAACTTCTACTTAGCAATAGTAACTTCCAAACAGCATCAAGAGGCTTTTAATCCAACCAATCCTCCCCTAAACTTGATATTATTCTTCAAAAATCTCAAGTTTCTTCATTAAAAGCTTCATAATCACCAGGAGGATGCTTCCAAACACTTCATTGTTTCTTGAGCTATTTTGTCATAAGCTTAAGAAGCTGATAACACATTTCATTTCAATAGTCAGCTTGCAGCTTCTTATTTAGCATATCAGTGGATTTTTCCGTATACGGTTAATCTTTTCTCAACTAGCATATAGACATGCATATCTTCAAACCTCACAAAGTGTATTCCACAGGAATCATATAGCCTCCAAAGCAATACTTTCTTTCCTTATAAATTACTCTATATTAGATCTTCTACATGATGTTCAAACATACTCTTTAGATCACCCCATAGCACTCTTCCATAGCCTTCTTCTGGCCTTGTATTCCCATGCTTAGCTTTAACTAACTTCCATAGATTTTCTAAGTCTTCTCTGTCAAACTCTTTGAGCAGTTGACTAAATAATAAGTATGTCTTGGCACTTCCAATAGCTCTCATTATTTCATAATAGCCATTCCTTCATTTTCTATGAATCTTGAAATTTACAATGGGTGCAGGCTTGGTAGCTAGAGGTATAGCATCATATTGCCACTAATCATCTGGACAATTCTCAAAGCATTGTTTAAGGTATCTCTTCTCTTATCGATCCATCCATTTGTCTGTTTTCTTGCTACCAACTTTTTCTAGCTCCGTCTCCTGCTCTCTTAGAACTACTTCCTGTGCCATCTCCAGCTTCATCTTTCTTTGACTGTCTTTCACAACTCAGTAACCACATCCACAAACATGTTTACCTTGTCATGGCGTTATCAAATAACTTCTTAATTTCTGTAAATGAATTATTCTCAATTGACTTTGCTTCTGTAACTCAGCCATGTTTTTAGATAAGTTGACATATGTACTTTCTTTTGTGCTTTAGTTGACTTGGCTTGTCCTCTTATTCTTGAGAGCTCTTTTTTTAAATTGGGGCCCCCCCCCCTGCAAAGAGGATTCTTCTCTTTTTCCAAATTCTACAAAACAATCTTGCCTCTCTCTTCATCCGTCAATCTTCTTGCTCACTTGCTTGCAATCAATCAGCCAAATAACCTTATCACCTCTACATTGCTTGCACGTTATCCCATAAATGTTCACTATCTCAGCCTCTCTCCTGCAAGTCTTGCTTTTTTCTTAAATCCTCAGCTTGTAGCTAAAGACAGTTCTTCATTAATGTTTATTTGTCTTTCATCATCAAAGGCTTCTCAAGTTCAATCATTCTTAGCTTTTACCTTATCCTGATGTTTGAAGGTATTGGTGTTATCGTGTTTCTTGTGTGTAGATTCCCAGGGTCTCTAAAAGTAATCGTTTTAGCTTTGGTATTTATTGAAGGTGCTGTTGTGGAGTCCTCGCACTTGGCTCTTGTTAGGTTTTGCACGCCTCATATCAGGCCGAATGCTTAGCCAAAGTGATCTCTTCAGTAGTAATTGTTGCAGCAGCACTAACTTCAGCAGTACTAACTACTTCTTCAACAACTTTTTCACTTTGCTCTGCAACAAACACTTCTTCACCATTAAAAACATCTGTATCAAACATTTGAGCATCATCATACCTCCCTTGAGTTTCATCAACCAATGTAACTTCTGCATCTTGGTCAATGTCAGTAATTTTCCTCCCCTGTTTGGATGCATCCTCCTGATCACCCAAACCTTCATCTTCAGAGGAAACAACTTGTGCAGATCTACCAACTTTGAATAATATTTTCATCCCTGGAGTTTTTGACTTCCTTTTCCTTTCCAGCTTCTTGACTCTCTTCTTCAAGCTAGCAATCTCCTACTAGCTTAGTAGGTCTTTGTGTCTCCAAGTTAGAACTCTATCAACCAGTTTTTCTGTTAACAAAGATCCCATCAATATCCTTAAGTTTTTCAGTCTTCCTGCCACTTCCAAGTGTGTTAACTCTTGAGAGAGGTGGGTCATTGGACTGTGTAGGTACATTTTCCTCATTGGCAACCTCATCTTCTATAGGCTCTGTAGGACCACTGGATTAAGGAATCTCAGTATCTTTTCTCTTTGGCTTCCTTTGTTTTTGTTTCTTCTGGGGTTTAGATGTTGATGGTTGAGTAATAATGGGTGTGTGATGGGGATCAGTAGGATTAGCCAAACCTTCACCATTCTTCATATCTTGAACCATCAAGGTTGAAATAAGGTGGTAACTTCTCTCGAAATCAATTCCCACCCTTTTATATTACGCAAATACCTTCTTGTTGAGAGGGTGTAACAGAAAATTTCATCACGAGTAGACAAATCACCACTTGTTTTATCCGAAAAGACTTGCACAAACTTGGATACATTAGTAAACAATGACACTACTATCCACATTCTCTTCACTACTTTTCAAATAATATTACTTAGAAAAGTTCTGGAATATTCTGGTTTGTGGCTAAGCAGATTATTGCAGAGGCTATAGTGCTACTAAATTCGTTCCATGCGTCTTAGCACTTAGGCATTGCAGAATAGTATGAATCAAAAACTTCATTGAGATAAAAAGAAATCTTTATAAAATGTAATTCCTAAAATGTTTTTCCATACCCTTATTAAAGCAAGTTGCTCAAAATATCAGCATTGGTAGACATTCAATTCCTCAGCATCTTCCAATGAAAGCTCTTCTTACCTTGACTCAGTGATGATCATTTTCTTCCCATCCACTAAGGGCTAGTAACGAACTGTCTCCCATTAACAATTTTCACCTTTGTATACCCAAAACTTGCTCAATACATGAAGTATAGAATTGTAGGATTACCGTTAATGCATATTTGGATATGATTCGCATTCAGAAATCTAAAATTTTGCTCAACCCTCACTTCATGGGTTTTAGCCAAGAACAGAGACCATGTTGTGTGAATCACAAACTTATAGAGCAGACATTGTTGAGTGGGTTTTGATATTAACGATAAAATTGAGTTTAGGGTTTTATGATTAATAGTATATCAAAGATGAAATCGAGTAAAATGTTGAATGAAACCCTTAATCGAAGTATTATATAAAATCCCTCAACAGACATATAGCGTTCAGCTAAGCAGTTGTAAGTTATGCCTAACACATTACTTACAACTAGTAGTAGTAAGTAACGCCAGCATAGTAACACAGTAGAAAATTAAGCTAGCACATTAACTTACAACCACAGTAGTAAGTTTAATGGCTAGCAGCATAACATACTCTAGCACATAAGTTTATGCCTAGCAACATTAACTTTGAATCACCAGCATTAACTTTGAATCACCAACATTAACTCCAATTCCTTTCTAATCAGCATTTCCATCATCAAATTAGTATTTTAACTTACAAATTCTCTCTGTCTGTTTTTGATTTCTCTTAATTCTTTTAGCTCACAATTCTCTCTGTCTATTTTTAATATATTCAACTCTCTTTCTGTTTTTCAACTCACAATTTTTCTCATTTCTTTTTCTTACTAAATCACTCTGTCTATTTTTATCACACATCTCTCTTTCTGTTTTTCCTTACCAAAAACTTTAAAGATTGATCATTATAATACTAGCAATCAAATATTGAAATCTACTTACATCCAATGCTTTTGTAAGCAAATCTGCAACATTCTTGTCAGTATGAATCTTGATCATTTGAATTAGCTTCTTTTTATTAGAATCTCTAATGAAGTGATGTCTAATCTCAATGTGCTTTGTCTTTGAGTGAAAAATAGGGTTCTTCACTATGCATATTGTGCTCTCATTATCAATATAGATCTTAGTATGCATAAAGTTATACCCATAATCAAGCAATTAATTTTGAATCCAAAGCACTTGACTACAGCAACTTAAAGCAACTACATATTCAACCTCTGTTATGGAATTAGCAACCACAATCTGCTTCTTGTACTGCCATGAAATCAATCTACATCTTAGGAATTGACAACCTCCTATTGTAGACTTCCTATCTAAGCTTGCTCTTGCATAGTCACTGTCAGTATATGCCACTAAATCAAAAGGTGAATCCTTAGGATACCAAAGGCCTAATTTAGGTTGACCTTTAAGATATCTAAAAATATTTTTCACAGCATGAAGATGTGATACTTTAGGGTTAACTTGGAATCTGGCATATACACAAACATCAAACATTATATTTGGTCTTGAAGAAGTAAGATACATTAATGAGCCAATCATTGATCTATACATGTGTTTATCTACATCTTTACCATCTGCATCTTTGAGCAAAGGCTTATGGGTTTCCATTGAACGTAAAGATGTGAAAGATATTAATAATGTTTTTAGGCATTATATTTCTATCAACACTTGTCTTGACTGATAAAAATCCTATCTTTCTTTTACTTTACTTGCAGTCCTAAGAAGAATGTAAGTTCTCCCATAGAACTCATTTGAAACTTTTTATGCATCATCTTCTCAAACTCAGTGCACAATGACTTCTTTGTAGAGCCAAAAAATGATATCAGCTACATACACTTGAACTAACAGAATATCACCTTTGTCCCTTCTGATAAAAAAGTATTGTCTATCTTTCCTCTCTAAAACCAATTGTCCAACAAATAAGTTGACAAGGTTTCATACCAAGCTTTGGGAGCTTGATGCAGTCCATAAAGTGCCTTTTCTACTTTGTATACTCTATCAGGAAAGTCTGGATCTTCAAATCCTGGTAGTTGACAAACATAGATTTCCTCTTTAATCTTACCATAAAGAAAAGCACTCTTGACATCCATCTGGTACACCACAAAGTATTTAAATGAGGCATAGACTAAGAATAGCCTAATTGCTTCAATTCTGGCACAGGAGCAAAGACTTCATCATAATCAATCCCTTCTTCTTGTGTATACCCTTGAGCAACCAATCTTGCTTTGTTCCTTATCACAATGCCTCTTTCATCCTTCTTGTTCCTGTAAACCCATTTAGTGCCTATGAGCCTTTTGCCATTTGGTAAATCCACCAGGGTCCAAACTTCTTGTAGCTTGAATTATAGAAGCTCTTCCTACATAGCCTCTATCCAGCTTGGATCCTTTAATGCATGAATTACCTTTTTGGGTTCTTCTTGTGATAAAAAGCAAGCAAACAAGCAATTTTGAAAGCCTTTATGGTTTGTTCTTTGCTGAACAGAACTAAACAAACCATGTTCTTCCAAATTCTTTGTCATTCTTCTTGTTTGGGGTGCTGAATTCAAGTCTTCAATAATTTGTTCAACTGGATGATCTTTGTGTATTCTTGTAGTTGAAATAGAACTTACAGTCATAAATGTATTCAAATTGTTCATGTCAGCCTCTGCACTAATATTTTCATCATCATCTGAATAAACAATATCTTCCAATTCAGGCATATTAGGATCATCTGGAAGTTCAATGCTTGTTTTTGCACCGACAACATTAACTTTTATGCCAGCAGCATTAACAGTTGAACTAATAGTATTAACATTGTTAGTGTTGTTTCCATCACTAGCGGTATTAATATTGTTAGTGCTGTTAACACTATCATTCTTATTACTTGGATCACCACCTTCTTTTCTTGGTTCTTCAGTAACCTTCTTTTCATTATCTCCTAAAGGTTTGAATCCAGCATTAGGAGAACTCTTTGAATTTTAAGAGAGTAGTGGATCAACATTCCACAATGGTAGCAGAATGTAATCTTTGTCAGGTACTGTCTCCCTTCTAGCTTTACTTGCATCATCACATGCTTTTGTACCTGCATTACCATTAGACTGATTTCCTGCAATAACTGGCTTATAATTCATTGACTTTGTTAGTGCATCAATATCAAAAAGCTAATTTGGTCCATTTCCTGCAATATTAGGTGTATTCTCAGTAAATTGGACATGCATGTTCTCTTCAACTATCCTTGTTCTACTGTTGAATACTCTAAAGGTTTTACTATTAATTGAGTACCCAACAAAGAATCCTTCATCAGCCTTACCATCAAACTTGCCTAAGTGATCTATGGTATTGAGAATTGTAACAGGAAACCCAAATGGTCTCATAAAGCCTAAAGCTAGTTTTTCTACCAAGAAAAAATTCATAAGGGGTCTTGTTATGAGGCTTAATTACTAATACCCTATTTTGCACATAGCAAGCAGTATTAACTGCTTCAGCTAAAAAACTAGTAGGTAGCTTAGAATCAGCTAGCATTGTCCTAGTAGCCTCAATTAGTATTCTGTTTTTCCTCTCAGCTACTCTATTTCGTTGAGGAGTTCTAGCTACACTAAATTCTCTCTTAATACCATTTCTCTCACAAAACTGGTTCATCTCCTTATTCTTAACCTCATTTCCATTGTCACACCTAATTACCTTAACCCTTTGATCTATAAGATTTTCTACTCCGGTTATAAAGGACTTAAGAATGCCACTAGTCTCATCCTTAGTAGCTAGAAAGAAAACCCAACTAAACCTAATGTAATCATCTGTGACAACTAGGCAATACATCTCCGTAAAATAATAGCCAACGATTGAAACAACATTAACATTAATCATCAACAGTAGCAAATAACTGTTTCAACTCTAACAGTAGTAATACCCTCGAAGCAGCATTAAAATCATAAGCAGCATTAACTAATAATATGAGCAACATTAATCTTGTACTGTTCCAACCGAGATCCAAATTACAAGATTTCCCTGAACCACTTTATTCATAGTTTTGAAATTTATGTGTCCAAGTCTCCTATGCCAAAGTTCAGATTCATCATATGTAGCTTTTGCAAAGAGACAAGTTAGACCTCCTTTAGGAACAATATTCTTTAAATCAACACTATACATATTGTTCTTTCTAGGAACTTTAAGTAAAACTTGACTTTCATCAGTTAACTTAAAGTTTAGAGATAAAACAATACATTAAGTGTCATTAAGAGACACTATTCCTTTTTGTCACACATTGTGTAAGACACTAAAAAGGTTAAACTTTACCTCTTACAAAATGCACATTCTCAAAATCTAAATACCAGTTTTGATTGTACATTTTCCTGTGATTTTCCCTCCTTTTGGGTTTCCTCCAAAGGCAACATATCCTCCATCAATCTCTTCATAGTTTGTAAGATATGACATGTTCCCTGTCTATGTTCCGTGAGCATCCACATCAATCACACATATTATCCTGTAAATTCCATTCGTGTATTGCCCTACACTTTAGATAAGAAAAATCAGTTCTTTTGGGGAGCCCAAGCATCACTGACTTGGAATCTTCTTGTGCATCAACAAATCAAACCTTTTCAGGGTGATTTGAATGCACTGTTGTGGTTTTAGAACATGGTCTAAAACTTTAGTCCTTTGGTTTTCCAAACCTAACAACTAGGCCTTAACAGCATAACATTTCTTCCCTTAACAGCATTACTACTGCTTTTGGCTTAGTACATTACTATTGACTTTTGTCTTAAGCAATATTAACATTTTTATCCTTAAATATTAACCCTCGATAAATACCGTTTTTAAATATTGCATTCTTGTGAATGTCACTTATAGGTAGAAATGTACTGATTTAGAAAGATTTATCATTGGTCTTGCACTATTCACTGTTGTTCTGGGTTGAGCAGTATTAAGTGGTTTAGCAGTAGTAAGTGATACTAGGCATGACCTCATTAATACAGCTCCTGGAACCATGTTCTTTTTAGGACTGGGGTGAGTCATTCTAGAAAAATTCTGGTGATTCACCCTTTTAGCATTGTTCCAAACAGGTTTTGTATTTTGAAACTATTTTTTATTCATCTTTTCCAAAAAATTCTTTAACAGCAAGTGATCAAAACCGTTCCAAAACATAACAAGCTTTATTAACATCTCAAAATAACTTCCTAATCTTTTGAGACATCAAATTATTCTAGTTTCTTTTATTGCCTCTAGGAGTATGAGTGTTTTGCCTAAGTTGCTCAACCTGTTTAGCAGTTTTCCTAGTAGTTTTTCCTTTAGGATTAACAAACTATATCTTAGCAAAACTAGGCTTAACTGTTTTCTTTTCTATCTTAGGCTTTGACACAGCTTCATCCTCACTATCTGATATCCAATCTTCAATAAGTGGGGGACTAAAGTTCTTCCTAACAACCTTAGGCTTGTTTGCACTATTCTTAGCTTCACTAGTCTCAACTACAGGCTTCTTAACTATAGGCTCACTAATGATAGGCTCATTCACAAACTCTTCTAGACCAGAGAATGACAAATCAGTTTTTAAAGGCATAAAGTTTCCTGTATAGGGAGATGGAACAACATTATACCCTAAACCTATTTTGCACTTATCAACTATCTGACAGTCAATTAATTTGCTAAAAGTTTTTAAAGATGAATCTCAAAATTTTTGTATGTTAGCTGAATTTCATCATTGGATTTTGAGCCAGTTCCACTTCCTCTAAGCTCTGTAATGGCTACTTCTCTAAAATGCATCTCATGTTTTAAAGACCTTGATCATCTCCTCATAAACAGACCTTATATTATAAACTAGAAGTCCTTTGCTTCTACAGACTCCTAAACCTGTTTTATAAGCAAAAACATTTAACTTAGATTCCTTACGTCTTTAACAGTGTTCATTTTGTTTCTTTAAATTTTTAACATTTTCTAAACAAGATGATGAACAGTTTAAATCAGTAGATACCTTAAAGTTAGAACTTGTAGAAGAGTAAGCCATGAGTGCAAAGTTAGTTGGACCTTCTTCTGCTTGATCACTCCAATCATAACCAGAACCATCACAAGACACCAAAGCATTAGAATAGTTGTCTCCACTGGCACAACCCTTCTTGTGTTCTCCTTATTCCTGTTTTCTTGGTTCCTTAGAGCCTTGCATTCCCTTGCAAAGTGTCCCCTTTTGTGGCAGTTGTAACACTCCACCTTCGACTTATCAAACCCAATGGTCTCAATGAATTATCACCCAACAAAGATGTTAACGATCGATATCAGAGGTAATAATCAGGAGGTAAGACGATCGACTTTGATAAAGTACTTAGGGTTAAAAGACGCATGCATCAAGGGTTTTATAGCGATTGCACCAATATAAAACAATGATACCCGACCATACAAACAAACCAATCAGATCCTTTAAACAAATGTGGCAAATCATTTATTAGTTCCACTGGTATCTTCTTTTTACCAAGAACCAAACACATCAACCTTCTTCTCTTTTGTTTCCCCTGTGAATCTTGTGTCTTCTAAATCTTATCATGATTGTAGCAATATTAACCAAAAGAACCAAAATTGAATCATGAACCAAGAACGTGAAACCTTTATTATGAAAACCTTGAATTCGTGTATCCAAAAACCAAACAACTGTTTTACCGAATTAGGGTTTATAACAAAACCCTAATATTACCGAATTTGATCAGTTACCAAATTTGAACTTGTTTATCGAAAACCAAAAATACTTTACTTTCTTATCTTCAATTTGTAAAACCTTGTAGATCTTAGATCAAGAGCCACATGGCTCTGATACCAATTGTGAAGATCGTTATAAGCTCAATTAGGATTATAATAACAAAGAACATAGATACGCAGTGGAATATAAATAAGAACAATGTTATTTAACAAGGTTTTACATTCATGCACCAAGCCCCAATTCTATATGATCAGTATAGAATGATTACCTAACTGTAACATGATCAAAGACACTTTGATCTTGAGGCTAAACCACACTAGACGTCTACATCTTTTTTATTAAGCTTTTTACAAATGTTGGACCAAACAAATCCATGTACAACATATGTAAAGGTTGGCTGATTGAACTTACTGTTTTGGACTTATAAGAAGCTCTATGTTGCTTTCCCTTTTGACAAGCAACACAAGTTTGATCATTTTCAAAAAGTTTTGAAGGTAAACCTCTTACAAGATTTCCTTTAACCAGTTTATTCATAGTTTTGAAATTTATGTGTCCAAGCCTTCTATGCCAAAGTTTAGATTCATCAGATGTGGCTTTTACAAAGAGATAAGTTAGACCTGCTTTAGGAACAATATTCTTTAAATCAACACTTTACATATTGTTCTTTCTAGGAACCTTAAGTAAAACATGACTTTCATCAGTTAACTTAAAGTTTAGAGATAAAACAATACATTCAGTTTCATTAAAAAGAACACTATTCTTTTTGTCACACATTTGTGAGACACTAAAGAGGTTAAACTATAACTTTCTTACTAAATACACATTCTCAAAATCTAAATTACCAGTTTTGATTGTACCTCTGCCTGTGATTTTCCCTACTTTGGGGTTACCTCCAAGGCAACAAATCCTACATTAATTTCTTCAAAATCAGTAAGATAAGACATGTTCCATATCATGTGCATTGAGCATCAACTTTCAATCACACCTTGGTCCTGTAAATCCATTTATGGATTCCCTGCACATGTGGTAAGAAAATCTGCCTCTTTTAGGGATCCAAGCCATCACTAACTTAGATATGCCTTGTCCATCAATATAATCAAACCTTTTTAGGATGGTTGATGCACTGATGTATTTAGAAACATGGTCTATTACTTTAGTCTTTGGTTTCCAAACCTAACAAGCTAAGGCCTTAACAGCATTAACCTGGTTTCCCTTAACAGCATTATGTACTGCTTTTGGCCTAGCAACATTAACTACTGCTTTTCGCCTAGCAGTATTAACATTCTTACCACTAACAATATTATCCCTCTGATTAAAATTACTGTTTTTAGTTGCTGTTATGTTGTTAATGGGTCTTCTAACAATTGAATGTGCTTTATTAAAAATATTTGTCATTGGTCTTGCATTATTCACTGTTGATTTAGATTGAGCAGTATTAACTGGTCTAGGAGTAGTAAATGATACTAGGCCAAACCTCATTAATACTTCTTTTGGAACCATGATCCTTTTAAGACTGGGGTGAGTCATTCTTGAAAAAATTTGGTGATTCACCCTTGGAGTATAGCTCCACACTGGTTTTACCATATTTTTATTATTAAACTGTCTCTGATGGTGATTACAATCATACTACAAGTGATCAAAACTTCTACACGCATAGCAAGCTTTGTTAATCATCTCAAAATTACTTCCTAATCTTTAAGACATAATATTATTCCAGTTTCTTTGGTTTTCTCTAGGACTATATGTGTTCTGCCTATTTTGATTACCTTGTTTAACAGTTGTTTTCCTAGGAGTTTTTACTTGCTCTTTAGATTTAACAAACTCTATTTTAGCAAAACTGGGTTTAACTGTTTTCTTTTGAATCTTAGCCTAAGGTATATCTTCTTCCTCACTAGTAGACACCTAATCCTTAATAATTGGAGCACCATTATTCTTCTTAACTATCTTAGGCTTATCTGCACTAGCCTTAGCTTCACTAGTCTCAACTACAGGCTTCTTAACTGTAGGCTCATTTACTATTGGCTCATTTACAAACTCTTCTATACCAGATAATGACAAATTATGTTTTGGAGGCAAAAAGTTTCCTGTATAGGGAGGTGGAACAACATTATACCCTAAACTTGTTTTGCACTTATCAACTATCTAACAGTCTATTAGTTTGCTTAAGCTTTTAGATGAATTCTCAAATTTTTCTACTATTAGCTGAATTTTATCTTTTTATTTTTGAGTTAGTTCCAACTTTCTCCTAAGCTCTGTAATGGCTACTTCTTTTAAATAAATCTCACATTTTAAGAGCTTGATATCTTCTTTATAAACAGACTTATTTTTCTTATAAACTAGAAGTTTTGCTTCTACAGACTCTAAACCTGTTTTATAAGTAATAGCATTTATCTTAGATGTCCTTAAGTCTTTTAACAGTTGTTCATTTTGTTCTTTAAGAATTTTAAAATTTTCCAAACAAGATGATAAACAATTTGAATCAGTAGATACCTCAGAGTTAGAACTTATAAAAGAGTAAGTTATGAGTGCAAAGTTAGTTAGACCTTCTTCTGCTTAATCACTCTAATCATAATCACCAAGACCATCAGATAAGATCAAAGCATTAGAAGTAGTCGTCTCCACTGGCACAACCCTTCTTATGTTCTCCTTATTCCTGTTCTCATGGTTCCTTGGAGCCCTACATTCCCTTGCAAAGTGTCCCCTTTTGTAGCAGTTGTAACACTCCATCTTGGACTTATCAAACCCAATGGTTTTAGTACCATTCACAGTAAGCTTTCTTCTAGTGTTCTTCAAGAATCTCCTTACCCTTATTGTTAGCATAGCCATCTGCCGCCTCAAGTCCATCTCTTCTAAATCATCAGGATTAATTTGTTACAAGTCCTCATTGTCAAGTTGTGAACTATTTGGTTGACTTGAAAAGAAAGCACAGATAACAGCATCACTCAAGTTATTAATTGTTGTTGAGTTAACAACAGTGGCTTGAGTGCTAGCAGTTGTAACACCATGAGCAGTATTAACTGCTCCATTTGTACTGCTGGTGCTGTTTGAGGACACAAAGGCTACGTTTTGTGTATTTGTGTTTGAGCTTGATGTCCCTTTGACCTCTGGTTCATTGATCTTCAAGTTGTTGTAAAGATCATCCAAGTTTAATGTATCTATCTCAGGCTTGTTCCTCCACACAATGGTATGTGTGTTCCATTCTGATGACAGACTTCTTAAGAACTTTTGATTCATATCTTCTTGTGAGATACTTTCACCATGAATCTCCAACTGACTGATAAGTTTTTGAAGCCTATCAAAGGTTCGATCTAATACTTCTGAGTTAGATGCAGTAAAGTTTTCATACTGCTGCTTTAGAAGATTCCTTTGAGTCTTCTTAGTAGCAGCATTCCCTCCAAACCTTTTCTCAATACCCTGCAGCAGTTACTTGGCATCTTTAATGGAGTTAAACTTTAATTGATGTTCATTAGGGATGCCCATCAATAAAGTGCTTCTTGCCTTTAGCTCTAACCTCCTTTGTGCCTTTTCTTCAGCAGTTGAAGGAGCAATTATAGTCTCAACACCTTCAACAAGTTTTGTTATTGGAGGTGCATTACCATTCTCTATGACTTCCCATAGAGAATAATCAACCATCTGGATGTATTGTTCCATCCTCATCCTCCAAAGCTCATACTCACCAGGTTTGAGCATAGGCACTTTTGATGAAGCCACCATATGTACTGAGTCTTGATCCATGTCTTCTTAGCAAAGTTTCTTAAAACAACAAGCTCTGATACCACTTGTTGATCCCAGTTCAATGTATCTTGAATTCCTTAGCTTGTGTAAGGTTTAGTTATGCAAGATAAATCCTACACAACTTATGATAGAAACCTTGTTTGATAATACTAAAGATTATGCGGAATCTAATCTTTAATATAAAAAGAATTCTTCAATGAAATAGTAACCCAAGAACACAATTGAATTCAACAATAAAAGCTCCAATATTATTATTACAAATAATACGAATACTCTCCTAGTATTATGGTTATAAAACCTTGAAGCAATGAACAACTCTATGACTCATTTTTGGTACTTTGATACATAGAACTCTATACCCTAGGACCTTCTTTTATACACCAAGGAGTTCCAATGGGATTACAATATTTTCCTAAGTTATCATGATCTTCTAAAAAAATAACTTATACGTATCTTTTACAAAAATATCTCATACATATCACATAAGCAATCTTTTCTCTTTTCTCTGAGCAATCTTTATCCTTTCAGCAGTTGTAATCTTTCAGCAGTTGTAACTTTTATACCAGCAGCATTAACATTCAACACCAACAGTAGTAACTTTTATACCAACAGCACTAACTGTGTACAAGCAGCATTAACTACTTAGAAAGTTTTCTTTAATCTTCACCAGCAGTACTAAGTTACACTAGCAGTACTAACATTACTAGCAGTAGTAATATATACTAGCAATAGTAACTTATACTAGCAGTACTAACTAGCAGTACTAACTGCTTAGCATATTTTTCACTAAGATTACTAACAGCACTAATTTATGCTTAGCAGCAGTAACTAATACCTTAGCAGCAGTAACTTCAAGAAGGCTTTTAATCCTAACAATAATCTTCCCCTATTTGATGATGACAAAACAATCTTCTGCATAAACTTCCCCTGAAGTTAAGATCTTCATGAATGAAACAATCTTCCCCTTAACTTAATATTTCCTTTGAACTTCCATGTCATGCCACCATACTAAATAAGTTGCAACTCATGCATCTCTGTACCATCTTCTCCTTTTTGTTATTATCCAATAGGGGACTGTGAAGATATGCAACTTTGATCTTTATAACTACAAACCATATATCACACTTCTAATCCAAGCTTTCCAATGTCTCAAATTACCCTTCATGACGCATAATAAGATAAATGAATTCAAGCAGTATAAACTTAAACTAGCAGTAGTAATAATAACTTAGCGGTAGTAAGAATCAAAACCTTCCCCTCAAGTGGTGCATGTAGATATCCAAATGGTTAACCATCTCTTAAATCTCTTATTATGTTGGCTCTATGTAATGATTACTGATGAAGAAAACTCAATATTACAAACTTGATGCTGAAGTAGAATAACCTAAACTTGTTTCTTATGTCTTGTACTATCCATGTCACTCCAAACTCATACTGATGATATATAAGTAGACCTCGATCTCTTGACAAAATCCTCATCTAAATGAGACACTGAGCACTACAACATAACTCCTTTAAGTGATAGCAAATGTGCGCATTGAGCACCAAAAGTTTGTAGATTACACATTGCTAGATATAATAACTCTTCATCAACATCGTTTTAAGCACGAACAAGTTATCTTCAAAGTCATAATCCAACCAAACTCGACTTAAAGATATGATAAGAACACTCATTTGTGAAATTCCACTTCAACTTCGTGATAATCAATTGTCTCCATAATCAATTCAAGCAATTTCCATCTCCGTAAAATAATAGCCAACTATTGAAACAACATTAACATTAATCATCAGCAGTAGCAAATAACTGTTTCAACTCTAACAATAGTAATACCCTTGAAGCAGCATTAAAATCATTAGCAGCATTAACTAATAATATGAGCAGCATTAATCTTGTACTGTTCCAACCGATATCCAAACCATGTGTTGTCCGATATCGGATAAAGCTAGCAGTAGTAACCTTATTAATTCTAACAGTACTAATACTAATATCAGGAACCACCAGTACTAATACAAGGAGTTATTTATGGAACAAAATAAAACCTTTAAGTTTGGAGTTTTCCCATCATAACAGTTCCCAATTAAAAACCGTAAATCATAACCCTTGTATTTTTTTCAAATCCTCGACACTTTGATTTTTCTAAATTCGCGACAGCCCTTTAAAGCTTCTTTCACTTAGTCACAAGAACTTCAACAATTTAAACCCTTTAAGAAAACATTCGTGTCGTGACACCATTATTGTGAGAGTAACCAACACTCTCTTTGACACCTTTTAAAGCTCTATAAACTCACGAGGACACACCTGTTCCTAAAACTTCTTTGCATGCTGCCATATCTTCTTTGTGAGCTCACCAAAACACAAACTTATTTCTGTTGGGATTCGAAGCTTGTGAATGATTGACTCCCTACAACTCAAAGCGAATAACACATCCAAACCTTCATTAGGAGAGGTCTTGCTTCCAATCAGAATACAAATAAGAAAACCTTAAAACTTAAGGTTTACTCCACATCGTAAATAATAAACAAGAACCTTTGTTAGGATTTCGTTCAACATGTCAGATCAGGAAAACAATCAACCTCCAAATCAACCCACACAATAGATAATTCAGTGAAAGAGCACCACGATCCCCAAGCAACACATAATATGAAACCCTAATTAAGGAATTGTACAAAGTATCCCACGTTTAAACCCTAGGATAAACAATCAACAAACCCAAGATGAATTATCACCCAATAAAGATGTTAACGATCGATATTAGAGGTAATAATCAGGAGGTGAGATGATCGACTGTGATAAAGGACTTAGGGTTAAAAGACGCATGCAGCAAGGGTTTTATAGCGATTACACCAATATAAAACAATGATACTCTACCATACAAACAAACCAATCAGATCCTTTAAAAAAATGTAGAGAATCGTTTATCAGTCCCACTGGTATCTTCTTTTGACCAAGAACCGAACACAGCAGCCTTCTTCTCTTTTGTTTCCCTTGAGAATCTTGTGTCTTCTAAATCTTGTCGTGATTGTAGCAATATTAACCAAAAGAACCCAAATTGAATCACGAACCAAGAACATGAAACCCTTATTATGAAAACCTTAAATTCGTGTAACCAAAAACCAAACAACTATTTTACCGAATTAGGGTTTATAACAAAACCCTAATATTACCGAATTTGATCAGTTACCGAATTTGAACCTGTTTACCGAAAACCAATAATTCTTTACTTTCTTATTTTTAATTTGTAAAACCTTGTAGATCCTAGATTAAGAGCTACATCGCTCTGCTACCAATTGTGGAGATCGTTATAAGCTCAACTAGGATTACAATAACAAAGAAATAGATACGCAGCGGAATATAAATAAGAACAGTGTTATTTAACAAGGTTTTACATTCATACACCAAGCCCCAATTCTATATGATCAGTATAGAACAATTACCTAACTGTAACAGGATTAAAGACACTTTGATCTTGAGGCTAAACTACACTAGACGTCTACATCTTTTCTTGTGCACACACAAACTATGTCTAGGGATCTCTTTATATAGAGAGTCCATAAGACTTACAAAGGAATCTTAATTGTATTAGGAAACTAAATCTTCTTAATCTTTTATCTTTATCTTGTAAGGTTATTGTTAGTGCAAATATTACGATATTTAATCTATACGATCTCTTTATGTTTTGGTGATGACAAACATGTAACTTGTAATACATAACGTAAAGTACGCAAGTTACTCGTAATCACAAATCATCAATGCATACGTGCATCAACAACACTCGATGTCTTAAGTCTGCATCAACACCGACATTTGTTTGCACCCAATGTAAATCACATAAGGTATGTACAAACAAATTAAACTTGTAGGATTTCTTAACCATTACATTTCTACAAAAGTATTTTTCACAAAAATAAATAAACACAAAATACTTTTTAATAAAAGAAATGTTTTATATAAATATAAAATTTGAAATCTGGTTTTCCTTCCAAAATAGAAGCTTCTATACCAGATACAATATTTCCCACAAAAAGACAAAAAAGAGAGCGGAGTCTAGGCGGCGGCCCCCTTATAGGCCTGGCAGCCCCCTTATATGTAAGGGACCGCCGAGACCGCCGTTGCCAGACTGTTAGCTTTCAGGTCCTATAAATAGTGGGTCATCTCCAATTGATTTCACAACCCTTTTGCATGATTTTCTTTCAGTTCTTTCTCTCTCTAGATCTCACTAAATCTCTCTAAACCTTTGATCATTTAACTTGTTTAATCTTGTTTAAATGTGATTCAATCTTCTATCCTTTCCTCCTTTCCTCGAGTGCAAGAGAAGAACTTCGGTCATCTTTAAGATCCGAAGTTATGTAGTCTAGTTAGTCTATTTGTAACATTTGTTACATATAGATCGAGTCAATGTCTTCCAATCTTTAGTAGTGTGTAGATCCAAATGATGTGTATATTTGAATGGGTTGATTGTGGGTTGGTTAGTATTTTAGGCCTTAAAATACATTGGTGAAGTGGTAGATTTGTTCTAGCTAAGATTAGGACTCGACATTTAGCTTAGTGTCAGAAAATAATGTAAGCGGCGTGGTTTATGTGTTTAGGCCATAAAGCACAAGGTTTGTTATGTTGGGCCAAAAAACATAACGGGTTTGGTTGTACCCGAAGAAGAACTCGACATCTAGCTTAGTGTCGGAAAATAATGTAAGCAACGTTATAAGGTTTTCTCCGCCGAAAGGGGCCTTGTTGGTTAGTGAAGTAACTCTCGAGTTGGATACTTGGGGAGTAGAGTAGGGCGAAGAGGAGCTTGGTGACCGAACCACTATAAATCATCGTGTCTGGTTTGCATTTTCTTTTACCTTTCTCTTTACTTATGTCTTTACATATATCACTTTACTTTTACATTTGCATTGTGCTTATGATTGTGTGAATTGTTGTGTATGTTGTGTTAGTCATGGTTGTGTAGCTCTTTATAGTAAACATTGTGAGTGTGGATATATTGGTAAAGTATGTGCTAGTTATTGTAAATCCATTATCGACACTTCTCATATTGCGTCAAACTTGATTGGTGATTTGATGCAAATAATCTAGTCTGAAAACCTCTTCTAGAGGTAGTCCCTTTAAATAGGGCGGCCCCCTTATGTATTAGGCGGCCCTCATATATTTATGGGACCGCCGGCAGAGAGTAATGTAAAAAAAATTGATACAAAAGATTTAAAGTTTTTAAAAGGAAACGTATTCACCTCCCCTTTACAGTTTCCACAATTAGTATCAGAGCCACGTCACTCTAATTTTCAAAACAAATAGTTTTTAAAATAGAGTACAATCCATGTATCAAATTACCCATGAAGGAGGATTAAATATGAAAAGTGTTTTGTTGTTTGATTCGTACTAGTTTTATTATTAAATATACTTCGTATACTAGCTTGAAGGAAAATTTTCTCAAAATAACTTGGAAGTGCCAACTTATGTTTGTCTAAGTCGTAAGAGTAGAAATGATGTCTAAAACACGCAATTTGTGTGTTGGAACAACTTTTTAAAGTCATATGTTCTACAGTTAAGTCACAAAATGATTTTCAACAAAAAACGTGTTTTGGGGTCTCTCGTGGCGGTCCCGTAAATGTTAGGGTGGCCCCCAAATATATCTGGGGCCGTCACCTTTATGGGGGTCGCCTATCTGTTTTGTTAGTTTTTTGGCAAACTTCGAAAAATCATATAAAATCAACCGTAAGTCCGTAGAAGTCGTGCAACCCGCCATTTCGAAGATAATTGAGTCTAGTTTCATTTAAAAGTACTTTCACATCTTTATTCTAAACTTAAGTCAGACAGAAATGCAAAATACTACATAGTGGTCAAAACTATATGTTTCGGTTTGACGTAAAACTTATAGTTTAACTTTTCTTTCAAGTCGAGCATTTCTAGTCAACTTATCCTTGAAAACATTGATCTTGATTATTTTTTAAAATGGGGAGGAAACTATTTTTTGTTTTCAAATAAAATCAAGCTATGTATACATCGTTATATCTAATACACAAAACGACGACGAACATCCTTATGTGTATGCTAGATGATTATGTGTGTTTAACTTTTGTTTCAACTTGGTTAATAGATATTAATAAGTAATCATTACTATTTGTAATTGAGCTAATTATATATCTAAATACATGTGTCATGTATGTCATTTGTATGTTACTAGTTTTCCGTATTATGCCTAATAGGAATTACGCTAGATTTCTTGCGTTAAGTTGCAAAAAATTTTGTGCATTGCATATAGGCATAGGTCACTATATTTACAAGTGTTACATAAACATCTTGTAGATTATTTTGAGTGTAGTAACCTATTTAGAAACGAGAGTTAAATAGTTTGTCAAGTGTGTGAAAAAATAATGTCCTAAGATCATATGTTAAAATCCGTCACTAAAATATTTCCAACACATTAACTCTCTTCCAACAAGATGTCTAAATCTTTTCATCCTCTTGCTTTGTTTGACCTTGGGTTGGTTAAACAAAAGAAAATATCATATTAATACATTAGTCCCTTTAGTAAATAGAAAATTGTATTTTTTTTGTTAAACTTTGCTTGTGCTTGCATTGTTCTAACACACACACACATAATTATATTCTTTTTATAAACATATAGTATTTTACAAAAGATATGTGTTGAAATGGTTAGAAAAATAATTTATACACTAATAAAATGTCAAAAACTATGCATACTATGCATAACTACAAATAGTTTTTCGTACAAGAAAAATATATGACAATCTTGAAGTAAGAAATTAACTTGTCATTATTCATCAACCTCACACTTACAACTCTTCTTAGGATTAATGGAACACACTATGAAAATCTTTATTTTTCTTCTTTTAAAAGAGTGTTCGTGAGGGTCAAGAAAGATTTTGAACATATATCAACTCATTATTCAAACTATGATTGATATTATTATCGAATCTAATTGACAAGTTTTCGAGTATGAACAAAAAATCGGATTCTTATTTGTCTAGATTTAAGATTATATTAAAATATAACAAGAGATATTATCTTAAACCTATATGCTCAATCACACTCAATTGATATGAAAATAACGACATCATTTTTCAAGACGATAAGAATATGCATCGGATCATAACTCACACTTGTGTAGATGATGTCATATTGAGTCTACTTGTCTAATAGTTATGTTCTAAATATTTGGCAAATATATGCATAAAATACACAATGAAGTAGGATTGACGACTTGAATGTTTTGTCCAGAATATTCAAGTAAAATTTACCATTAAGCAATGCAATGGTTAAAGTCGTACATCCTCCCAAAAAGCCAAACATGAGCAAATGCAAACATATGTAACTTTGCTCAAACAATTCAAAAGCACAACTCAAAACTCAAACTATCTTCTTATCAAAACTCTCTCTTACTTTACCAAATAAGAATAATATTTCTTCCTCAGCAAATAAGAACCCTTTAACCATCTAAGGTTAGGATTAGGAAGAATTGAACATATTCCATAAACCATTATCGTGCTTTCTTTCAATAAGTGATCGTAAGAGGATTTTGAATATAAAGATGATTATTATTCAAACGATAATCAATCTCACCATTCAATCTAATTATAAAATTGGAATATGAATATGAAATCGAGACTATGATTTATCTAGATCACGGAAATATCAATCAAATGACCATAGATATTTTTCCAAGTCTACATGTTTAACCATCCTCGGTTATTACATGAAATCACGAAGTTGATTGTAAGACAACATGATTAGTCATCAAATTGCAACTCACACTTGCAATGAAGATGTCTCATTGAGTCTAAAGTGTTCAAATGTTGTGTTATTAGCTATGGTCAAATTATACATGCTAAACTTAACACACTCTGAGTAGGATTGATGACTTATAAATTTCCATCAGGAAACTCATAAGTACTCTAACTTGATGAGCAAGACTTGGATGTCATTTCCGAAAACTCAAATTGAGAACTCTCATAACTTATATAAGATTCTCCTAATAACCTAATGTCAACACCATCTCCCAAATAATAGAAAAATGATCCTTGCCCAAATTTGGCACCTCCACGGATCGATGGATCCTTCGTCCTAGATTCATCTTCGATTTAGGTAGATCCGCCCTATGGCATTAGATTTAAACATCTTACTCTTGTCAATCTCTTGCTTAAAATTCTAACATACATGTAACTAAACTTTAGTTAATCATCATTTATTTCTACAAAGAAATAAACACAAGATCTATTGAGGTACATAACCTTAATTGGATTTCTTTCATAAAAGACATGCAAAGGTGCATTCTTTGAACACTCTCATTGTAGAGCATTACACATTGTCACTCTTAAGCATACTCTTAGGACCTAGATGACTCATTCTCCCTTATACCTACAACAACTAGCTTGCTCTCTCATTTAACCTTAGAATTCCACACTTCTTGATTAGGATTATGCGAACCGAAATTAAAGCATGTTAGGTGAGTCATGTTAGGCCCTTTATGAAAAGATAATACAAATTTTATCTTTGCTACACTTCATTAGGAAAATATAGGAATTATATTTTGTCTAACATGAGAATGACTACTGGAGAATCTATTGCACTAGAAATTCAATTTGACCTAACGGTTGAATTGCTTCCAAGAGTGAAGTTGGGTTCGTGGTATAACCCGTCAAAATGGTCGTGTTTAGCCTGAATTGAGCACCACTAGTGATAGTCTCATATTCATTCTCTAATTTGATTAAATGGCTCTTCCTAAATATGCCTAATGATAGTCTACATCGATAGACTTTGTATCTCATTAGGAGTGCACAATAAGCAAGTAGAAATTAGATCTCTCCTTAGTCAATCTAGACAACATGCACCTCACATATGTGCTTTGAAACATCAAGATGATAACGTGCTCCCACGTAATGCAATTATATGCTTTCATGTTTATCTTAATGCTCAATGTTTATTTGCTTAGCTATTGAATGCATGTTTGTTGTAAAAGCGTTTGCCTTTTTCTAGCAATTTAGATAAAATATCTCTTAGTTTATCTAAATAACACATGCTCCTAAATGCTAAATGCTAACATGTTTTACATGATGATTACATTTAAAATTATCATGTTTTGTTTGCGTCATCTTACATGACTTACATGTTAATTGTGCACCTACACTATGTTAGGTTGATGTATGACAAATAAGGTTTAGATGTCATACAGTCTTACACATTAATCTTGTTGATTATTGTGTCGATGCATGCTTAGATAAACTTGCATGCTTATATCTATATGTCTTATACATCTATGTATATATTTTCTCACACTAGAATATCTTTCTTCGCGTCCGGGTCACTAATCTAAATTTTCAAAAGAGTCATAAAATGGTCTTAAATCTTCTAGAGTCTTCCTTCACACATTTCCTTAATCATCATCTCCCTTTCTTCCAAATAATCCACTCTTTGTCACAGAAAAGTTAGATGCAAATCTAATACCCTTCCAAGTAGGTTTGACAACTTAAATATTTCATCCGAAATATTCAAGTATCTTTAACTTGCAATCGCAAACGTTAAAGGTCATATCCGAAAATCCCTATTCAAGCCTTTTAACAACATAAGTTAAAACGCTCTCTTTTTCTCTTCGACGAAAACATTACTTAAATTTTCTTCGATATATTCAAGTGATCTTTAACTTGCGATAGTAATCGTTAAAGGTCATATCCGAAATCCTCTATTCCAAGCTTTTAACAACATAAGGTAAAATGCTCTCTTTTCTCTTTGACTAAAACATTTTTTTTCTTTGACGAAACGTTCTTTCTCTGAAATGAATACATTATTATCTTCTGACGGAAAACACTCTTTGTCTTTCGATCACACCTCTTTTCTTCTCACTGCAACCACTCCTCTCTCAACCATAGAGGATGGCTAATCTTCTTTCCTCACTATTTCCGCTTTCACTTTAATCACAACCCGTATACCTCATCGTGTGATTGTTTTATGAACATTCGCAATGCTCGAGAAGAGCTACATAACTCTGTGAGTGTAGTTTATCGTACGTTAACCATCATTCGTCTTGACATTGTCAAGCTCGTCGCCTCTATCTTTGTTTTTTTCTTCTTCTTTATTATTATTTTATTATTATTATTATTATTATTATTATTATTTTCGCGTACGAAACATACCGAAGATACGTCACCATTTCCTTCGAGACAATGTCCAAAAAGAAACATCTCCACTCGAAAAGGTTGCGTCTGAAGATAACATCGTTGACATTCTGTCTTTACCCCTTAACCGCGAATCGTTAAATTATATTCGTCTAGGTCTAGGAATGATGGAACACATTCCGTAAATCTTTCTCTTCTTTTCTACTAGTCTCGATTCTACGTCATATTCTATTTTCCATGCGTTCCGTGCAACTTAAACTACTTCATCCAAGTACTTTAAGTAAAGTACTTTAAGTATTTTTAATTAGCGAAATGCAAATTAAAATGTCACTCCTTTCACAAAATTCGTCAAGCCCTAAAATCCTCTCCTGTTGGCGGTCTGGCGGCCCCCAGATCTATTCTGGCGGCCCCTAGATATATCTGGAACCGTCGGCAGCAGGCTTGAGATATATGTCCTTTCTTTTCAAATCATTAAACAAACACACTCTCTCTCTTTTCTGCTGCTAAGAGCTGACGTCTTTCCTACACCCAAACCTATGCCCAATATCTCTCTAACACTCACAAGCATCATTGCTTATGTTGTTAATAGTTAAGTGAATTTCATAATGAAATGCGTCTCATTCTCAAATACAATCTTTACAATCGTCATACTCACAAATCTCCTAACATCTTGGTCCTCACTTCTCGTAAACCTATTTTCTCACCTCGAATGGTCTTTTCACTTCTAAATGGTTCCTCTCTTTCTCAATAATCTTATGACTTCAGATAGTCGTCTCACTTCTAATAGTCATTTTACTTTCGACGTTTCTTCTTACTTCTAAACGTTCTTTTTCACTTCTAATAAGTCTTGTCTCCTCTAACATTTCGTCTCACGTCTAAAAGTTTCTTCTCTTTTAATAGTTTTGTTACTATTAAAATTCCTCCTATATCTCTCCTAACTTAATTATTTCATCTAAAATATTTAAGTAATTTGCGAAATGCAAATGTCACTCCTTCGCTAAACTTGCCACTTTCTAGAAAATGAAGAACATAAAGAAGATATTCAATCTTTAAATGTTATTGAGTCACCACATTGTTGAGTCTCTCATGATTCTTCCACCATGAAAAAACTACCTTATTTCACATCCCACCTTTGTTCCTCAACATTGTCAACTAACAAAACACCAAACAAACCTTTAAATTCCCAACCATCCACCTTTGTCTCGATAAGATCATATGCACATCAATTGTTAGTGCAAATGATATATCAATCTTTTCTATCAACCTCTCGTCAACACGTTCCTTCTTTAGTATCGCTCATCCTTTCCCACTCTTCGGCTTTATGGAATCATTTTCATTCACATCCAAAAGCACATCGTCTCCATCCTCGTCTTATTTTTCTTTTTATTCTTATAAAAAACAAATATATATATATATATATATATGTATATATATATATATATATATGTATGTATGTATATATATATATATATATATATATATATATATATATATGTATATATATATATATATTACTATATTTATATTATATATATATTGACATTATTTTGCCATGATATTAAGTGTCACTCCCAGCAGAAAACGCGAGGCGTAAAACAAGAATGGTATCATAATAAAAACTACATGGGTGTCTTTTAGTTTTATACTAAAATGAAATAACTTAAAGTGTAACAATATAACTTGTTTTTACCGTAACTTTTTCGTTATTTATCCGTTTTTCAAGTTTCTTACATGCCCGAATTCGTCTTGAGATGTAGTATTTTATACAAATATAAAACAAATATATTTTTATACGAATTTTTGACAGAAATATTGAATGACTTTGTTAAGTCCATATTTAACCTTTGTTTTTATACTTTCAACTTTGTAATTTACCACAAGTATTCTATACCATATATATTATATGTCATACATATATTAGAGTCCACTAATCCATAATTGTCCAAAAGTCCATGACAACAAGTCGATAACAACTCTTTAAATTTAATACTTTCTTAAGTAACCTTTATTTAACAAGTTTATACATAACCCTTTTATGCATTAACCAAAGGTGTATAAAAGTTATACTTCCATTATAACCTTAATTTAGTGTTCATATAACATAACTAAAATTCCATAAACAAGATTAACATGCCATTTGCCATACTTCTACTTGTGACATATTTAAAAAGCCTTTAAAACCCTAATTTTGTATATAACCATTTCTCCACTAAATCAACATGGTACAATACTTCTATGTCCATTTTATCATGATATTAACAATAACATATCATATGTAAAAGTGTTTAAAATCATAATCATAAGTAAGTTATCCATTTAACATGTTTAAAAGCCCTAAATGGTGATTTAGCTATATAGAACATATATACTTATAAAAATGAGAAAAGTAAAGACATAAAGGTTTATAGATAACCTCAAAGTGATGTATGATGATGAGAAATACAATCTAAACCCTTGTTTAGATTTTTAAACCAAGCTTGCAAACAAGAAAACCCTAGTTTTCCAACTAAAACCCTAACTTCCCTTATCTTGATAACTACTTGCAAATGGTTAGCCAATGCTTGGAAACATCTTAGAATATCTTAGAAATGATGTATGTATGTGTGTATGCTCTTAGAAAATCAAGGTATGGATTTGCTAAAAGGGGGTTTGTTTGCCGTGGCTATATGGGAGGACAAAGGAAAAGATTTTTGATTTTTGTAAAGTGTTATGTGTTGTGTGTGATGTTATGAATGAATGATACATGTATATATATTCCAAGTGGTCAACAAAAGACTATAAAAGTCCCATGGGGGAGGAGTTGGACGGAAACATATAGAGGGGAAACAAGATGAGGGTTTTTGGGTAATAGTTAGTCAAGTTCACTATTCTTGTACCAAATTTCTTACTAACCCTAAGTGTACATACACTAGCTAATTAATGGAGATGTTTCTTTGTCCTCAAATAGTGGAGATCATCCCATGATAATGAGGAGAGTTGTCTAGATAATATCTAGTGAATATTTTGATAGCAAAAATGGAAGTATACTTGTTATAAGTTGTAGTTTGTTTATTTAAAGTGTAGACTTGGAATTTGTATGCATTGGTTAATACACATATACATATGGACGTGTATATGTGTATACATATGGATAAACTTTTATAAACTTTGGGTATTGGGTACACTCGTGGGTATTTATTGAAGCGTAGATTAATCAACGTGATTCCGGGTATGCCTAAACGCATTTTATCGCGAAACGTATACACTTTACGTATCCGATAAAAATACAATGAACAAAGTTTATAATTATCATCAAAATAATTACTTAACACTTGCTTGATGTAAACATTTAATTGTTTGATGCCCGTTTACATTGTACGATAATTTTTGGCTTACGCGATTTTACTTAATACATGAAATTACAAGCAAACGCGTACGACACTAAAAATAAATAGTAGATTTATCGACGTCGTCAATGACTTGAAAACACGGGGTGTTATAGTATAGTTGATGTAAAAAAAGTCAACAAACTTAATAAGGAAAAATGTCATAATGAATTACATAAAAGATTACCATTTAGAGATTATCTTACCTATTTAATTTCAAGATCACATAAAAGCTTACAAACAACATAAAAATGTAGACCTTAATGATGAGAAAATTATTTAAAAGTGTACTTTCACGTGTCATTATTGAGTTTATAAAATTAAACTTTATCATATAAACATGCAATCTGATCTTTTTGTAATCCTCATTAATCCCCATTTATGTGTCATTTTATCAACTGTAGGAGGTATGAGATGATCGTATCATAATGCATGTTGAAATTCTTTATGACCATAGTAAACATTAGTTTACCCTTTAAACATGTTTTAAATATTTAGTGGTTACAAGAACTTATAAATGGTTATCTAAGCAAATGACTTGTACTTATGTACATAAGAGACTATTCAAAATGAGAACTATATATCAAATTATTAACATAAAAGTATAACTAACCATAAGGCAAATGTTAGTTATTGGAATCTAAACACACCATAAAATTAGATTCACAAAAGAAGTTTGATGAAATTGTTAACTTCTCGTTGGTTCCATTAACAACCCATTAATAACTTCTACATTTAATATATGCAAAATCAATCAACAAAATACATCACCTTTGGGCAGAAATATTTGCTAACTAATTATTTAATTTGCATATATCTAATTATTAACATAAAAGTATAACTAACCATAGGGCAAATGTTAGTTATTGGAATCTAACAACAACACAAAATTAGATTCACATAAGAAGTTTGGTGTAATTGCCAACTTCTCTTTGGTTCCATTAACAACACACTAATAACTTCTTTATTAAATCATGCAAATTTAATTAACAAATAATCACCTTTGGGCGGAAATATTAGTTAACTAAGTATATTATTTGCAAATAACGCTTAATGATTAAGAATATGGTCATTCTTTGGGCTTAACACATAACCTAAAGTCATCAAAACGTAAATTATTACAACTTTCATTCACTTAAATGTTTTGATTAATTGCATCTTTTGAGCCTACAACCAACCTTACAATTAAGTATTCATAACACATATAAAAAAATAATGAAAACATGTATACCCTATTCAATTAAACATCATGGAAGAATACACTCTTGTTAATTCTAATCAAGAAAAACTATTTCTTTCCTCCAAACATAAATGTTCAAATTAGTTTTATTTATTTATGAGTTATAATTGTAGGGAAACATGTACACTTTATCAATATAAATCGAATTATAATTCAATAAATAAATTAACAGAAAATTAAATAACAGACAGAAAGGGGTAGAAGCAGAAGACAGACATTATGAACGATAAATAAAGAAAACAGTAAAAGGTAGTGGAACGAGGCTCGTGTTTAACACGCTTCCCTTAAAACAGATTCGTCGTCTGTTTCCGGGTACAACGTCCAAAGCTGTTGTAGAGCCGAACCTGACATACTTGCCTGAAAGATCACGAAAAACTGTGTGCTTCTGATCGAAAAGACTGCTGGAAAACTTATGAATGGAGCTTTTCTCTCTTGTATCTCTTGTGTCTAATAACTGAATGAGAATGAGTTATATTTATAGTGAAAACCTGTCTTGGTCACCAAGACAGAATATCACCTAAAAATAAACTGATTTCGATATCTTCCATTTATTTAACTGATCCTCTAAACTTGTTATCAAAGTTTAAATCGGTTTGATATTTTCTATATATTTAAACCGATTTTGTTAAAACTATGTCTCCAAGTTACATCAATTCTAAAGATAAATGGATACAAAATCTGCAGCAAAATCTCAATTAATTCTG
>BQNB010064127.1:0-35432 GCA_026074375.1 Tanacetum coccineum | reverse complement strand
TGTGAAAACGGGAGAAAACGTACAAAAATAAAGTTTGTGTACGTTTTTATATGTAAGTTTTTGTACGCTTGTATACGTTTTCGTACAAAAAAGTATACAAACGTATAAAAACGTAAAAAAACATAAAAATGTACAAAACGTAGAAAACGTGCGAAAACATGTATAAAAACGTAGAAAACGTATACAAACTTGCGAAAACAAACGAAAACGTGCGAAAACGTGTGAAAGCGTGCGAAAACGCTCGAAAAAGTAAAAAAAACATAAAAAGTGTAAAAGCGAATTAAAACGTTTGAAAACGTACAAACCAAATTGGTTTATTTGCCCGTTTGACCCGAGACCGTTTGACCCGTGCCCGTTTGGCCCGCGCCCGTTTGACCCAAGTTTTAAAAATTACCCGTTTGGCCCGCGCCCGTTTGGCCCATTGCCCGTTTGACCCCTTGCCCGAACCCGCCCGGCCCACCCATTTTGCCACCTCTACCTGTACCCGCATCCGAACCCGCCAACCCACCCCCGAACCCGACCCAACCGGTTTCGGGTTTCGGTTTTCCCCATCGGTTTCGGGTGCTTTTGCCATCCCTAGTTACAGACGCCAAGTAATATTCCACCAAATTTAACCTCACACTATGAACATCTGCATAATTGAATATAGTAGAGTATTTACAGAAATAGGTTGCGCATCTTTCATCCCTGATGCACAAACTTTGTTAATAGTGGTGCTGACGACTTTATTAGGAATCCCTGCACCTAATGCTGCTTGACTAGCAGGACCCTGCCCCAAAGTAGCGCTAAGAACATTTCCAAAATATACTGTCCACACGTTCTGGAGTAGCTTTCATTCCCTTACATCACTGATGTTGAGTAGCCCCCTTCACCATAAGATCCTTGCAACTCGTTATCACCAACTGCTATGCCTCTGTATAACTCGTTATAGTGAACAATAGTAGGATATGCGATCTTACACTCGTTCAATTTGACTGGATATGAAACTTCATCGGTGGTTTCTTTACGAGTATGCAAACCTTTCTTATAGGCAACCTTTTTCTTTCCTTTGACGTTCCCTTTTCGCTACTGGCAAACCAATATGAGTATCATCGCATATGTAAGAAAACAGTAGTTTGTGTACAGAAAAGAAATCAAAAATCAGAAAGGATTCACAACACTGTCTTCCCTTCTCTTATGATGTTATAGCTTCCTATTAAACCTCTTCTGTAATCTTCAAACACTTCAAATGTGGCGCAGCCACTTCAATATACTTCCAATAGCCTAGCAAATAAAAAGTCTTCAAAATAATCAATCCACTGTTAAGCCCACACTTTCCACGCATGATAGATAAAAATAATGCCTACTGCTACCATTCTCAATCCATAGATGTATTAATATAATCCATAAAAATTAATTATATCAAAATGACCACATATAGTACTTCTCAAATTACTTAAGCCCATATACCAAATTTCATCCTTAGACAAGTTCCAAAACTTCTCAAACAACTGATCATAACTATCCTTCAAAGGGTATACACATCCAACAACCATTTTGGTAAAAAGCAACCAAAACCAAACATCCATAATAAAACTAACCCCTATGATAAGCACCCATAGCCTTGTAGAACTGACCATAAGATATAGGTTACATCCCATAAAAACATTTCTAAACTAAAGGACAATCAGAATACTCCCATACACAGAAGGAAACCATAATAAACCATAATGCCAGCCATATCCCACAGGAACATCAGCAAGACAGGAAAACCAAGAACAACTCAGCCGCCAAGATATACCCTGGCCATGATCCAAACCATCAACCATGACCATAAATACTACACCAATAAACAACCAATCAATCATGACACGGAAAAATGATGTTTGCCCATAAAACTATTTTTCACTGGGTCATTCCCATTAATTCTACGACCATCAATAAAATCATTACCACATAACACTCTTGCGCTGTCAAACACCTCAGTACCATGAAAACCTCATAATTCAGCAGCATCAGAAACTTGTCTCGAAGGATTAAGTTTATAACTCATCTATCTCAGTCTAACAACCTCTTTTATTATGCCAATCAGCTCATTACAAGGCCTAGCTTTACATTGGAAAATTCTTAAGTTCCGCTCTTACCAAACATAGTACAAAGTGGTCGCCATCAACAATCTTCGAATAATACTCCAAACAGACTTATTTACAGGCCTAGATAACATAAACTCCAGCAAAGATACCCAACCAAAAGGAGCATGATCCAACCTGGCTAGACATTTTAACTCACTCCAAACCTTTTTAGGATAATCACACTTAAAAAATAGATGATTGTGACTACCAGGAACAGACTTACAAAAGGCACAAACCATGTCATCTTTCTTCTCCCAAACACCCATAGTATCCATGAGTCTTCAATCTTTTATGAACAGCCAACCACATCATAAAAAAATGTGTCGGAATACACTGGCTAAACCAAACAAGACTTGCCCATGGAGCAATCTGACTACGGATTCTAAGATCCTCCCAAACATTTGACTCCTTTCAGAAACATTTACTCCAATCTCACAAGATACAACTCCTTGGTAGCATAACGTACCAACTGCAACAAAAAAGATCAGATGGTCAAACACTATTTAAATGCAAAAGGGAAAACATACTTATTTTCATTTGAGGATTGTGCTCACGTTTTGATTCTACTAACTATTGCAACGAAGACCTGTTGATTAAAATTCCAAGATGAAAAAATCAAACAGATCAAATAATGGAATCCTACACTCTGAGAAAATAGAAGCAGCATTTATGGGTTGAATTTAAACCTCAAGAGGTATAGACCGATAGTCTATTCCTTAAATGAACGTAACAGTAAATTTCCATATGGTATGTAAACGAAAACCAGTAAAGTAGTACATGACAAAGGTAATTCGTTAGTAAATTAACTCCACTAGTAACCAACAAAAAATAAAACTTAAATAGAATGCGACTAACACCAAAACATAAATCCTCGATAAGAAAATTTACGAGTGAAGATATTCTTACAAAATTAAAATAATCTTCGATAATATCTTCACCCGTGACGATATTCCTAAAAAACTTAAATCGAACTCCACTAAGACCAAAACATCAACCTCGATAAAAAATTTCACAAGTGATGATATTCGTAAAAAACTAAAATAATCTTCTGTAATATCTTCACCCGTGAAGATATTCCTACAAAACTTAAATCAAACGCGACTGAGACCAAAACATCAATCCTCGATAAAAAATTTCATAGGTGAAGATATTCTTAAAAAACTAAAATAATCTTCTATAAAATTTCACGCGTGACGATATTCCTACAAAACTAAATAATCGTATATAAAACATCAGTATCTTGTATTTTTGCAACTCTAGTATAAATATAATACGACTAATACAAAAGCATCAATCCTTTCTTAAAATTTTCACATGCGAAGATACTATTACAAAAACTTAAGTAATCGGCTATAAAACATCAATATCTCCTAACCAGACGCTGCAGCCAACACCGAACATTAAGATCAAAACAGTAACCCGACGCTTAATTTTAACTAAAATCAAGAAGGCAACATATCTAAAACAATCAATAACATAGAGCATAATGTAGCATCTTCACATGTGAAGAGATCTAACATTTACTGAACAAAAAAATAAATAAATAATCAAAATTACAAACCTTAAAACCAGTAAAAAAGTAATTAATTAAAAATAATTACCACTATTGGCATTTAAAATTAGCATTGGAACAACGTTTCAAACAAATTGAATGCGGTGGTGATTAATCAATTGAGATTCCGGTGGTGATTCGGTAGCGATCCAGTAGAATACATGTTTAGAAGTTGAACAACGGTTGTAGAAGCTGAAGCGATAATTTTGGAGCAGTAGTTGTGGTTCGATCTGGTGGTGAATCGGTGGCTGAACGACGGTGGTGGTAAGGGCTGTGGCGGGCGGTGGTGATGGTGATAAACACCGGGTTTGTGTTCTTGAAGGAGTTTATCGTGGTTTCACATTAAAAAGGGGAAGTGTGTGTTTTTTTTTCATTTTATATAGTAGTCTTTTAAATTTAAATGACGGAAATACCCTTACTAGTATATTTAGTATAAATTTTGGATTAATCTATGCCCTTAGATCATAAAAAGGAGGGGATGGATGGAAGGCTAGGATCCCTTCTTTCCTTCTCACTAAAATTAACCTTCGAACGCGCCCCTATATATATATATATATATATATATATATATATTTAATATATAAATAATAAATATAGAATAATATATAGAAGATATATATAATAAAATATATACATATACTAGTTACATAACCTGCCCGACGGGCGGTTTTGCTTCAGTAATTTTTTTTAGAAAAGGTTTGTGTGAGTTTTGGCTAATAATTGCGATTGTGGAGTCGAGTTCGCCCTGAATGGATCAAACGGTTTAGTTATTTATGGGTGGGTGTATTTTGGTCCGGTCAATATTAAAGTGTTATGTAAGGTCCTGGTCGATATGTTTTGTCCGGTCACTATCGCGTCATTACAATTTCAAAATTCCAATTTTTGTGTTTTATGTTTTTGCTTTTTGCTAAACCAATGTTTGTTGTTTAGTTTTAATGGTTGTCGTTTTTGTATAAACATGGAATCTTCATTTCTCATATAGCTATCGGTGTCAGAATGTATGGCCTTGCCTCTTAGTAATTGTTAGATGTTGTCTATTTGGAGATATGTAGTTGTTGGTGCCGTTATTGCGGCTGCTATTGTTACTCCCTCGACCGATCCACTTACGCAGTTGCTTCTGGCGGGACCCCTTATGGGTCTTTTCTTTGGCGACGCATATGCCGTTAAAGACTTGTACCAAAACTTGCTTACAAGTTTTGCATCACCGTTGCAGATGGTTATGATGACAGCCCTCACAGCAAAGCCTAGGGTGCACAACCCATGAAGTATTGGGCGTGAAAACCTTCACATGAGTAGTTGGGTAAATTTTATGTGCAATAAATAGCATATACAACTTCATTATTTGACAACAAACATAAAAAGTATATCTTAATGGTATATCTTTTGTAATCATATTTAATATATATCAACTATTTTTATAAATTAAAACAAAAACTGTTCAAGGGTCAACCGAAATACAGGGTTGACCTCCTTATACATTATCATTATCATTATCATCCTTACTATAATAAAATTCTTCTATGATTATGTTTATTATATTGCTTTACAAATAAAAGGGGGTCAATATAAGGGTCACATATCTACATAACCCGTTTTAACCAGAATGCATTTCAGCCTGTGACTTCACATGCCCATTTTCCACCTCTAATATGTAATTTTTTTAGAATAAATGAAATATACAACATATCAAAAGGCAACGCTCATACCCTGCCACTTCAGCAAGCTTAGGATCCGAGTGTAAAGGGTTGTAATCACCAGAGAGCCTATAAAGCAGTGACTGCATAAAGTTACATAAGAGCTCAGTATTCATGGAGCTTGAATTTGAGCAAGGATTTAGCATCAAAAAGATAATTATAATTAGCAGAGCCTTAAATAAATGCAGGGGTATTGATACTAATATTAGAAATCCTATACCAGAACAAATGATTCATTGGGTACCAGGATAAGCTTCTAAAGTGATTGTTGTCATTTAGTCTCGCAATAGCCATTTTTTTAGTGTTCCAAAAAAAACTGATCCCGTATAATTATTATTATGACCGATATAAACAGATTTGGAGAGCCAGATAAAGAGTAAGAAATAATTTGACTCGTGGTATCAATGAAAAAATAGTTAATTATTCAGATTATCTTCTTAGAAACGCTCAATTATGTTCAAAATAGCTATTTGTCCATGTGGTTTAAACATTAACGCTAGTTAAGCAAAGAAGCTTTAAGATTGGTTATGTCGATAGGTATTTTCATGTTGTCTTCAAAATTACGATGATAGTCCTAATGGTTGATCTATGCTAAATGAGTAATACCAAGGCTATTCTATGTGGATAGTAATCTGGACCATAATCCCTCATGTATATATGAAAGAGATACAACAATTGACCTTATGGGCTACCTCTTGGGCTGCTTTTCTATCCTTAATTAGATTCATCACAGTTAGAGCATTGAGAAACTCTCTCAAACTACGTCTGTATAAGAATTTTTTTTTAAAATTAGATACTTACTGCATAAGCCATGGATATGTAACAAAAAATGAGAAAGTAGAATAACAACGATAAGCATACTCGTAACCTTAAGTTGACTGCACGAGAATAATGCGTGAAATTGATCCTGGTGTACACATGAAACCAACAGACCTATACACAAACATGGTAATATTAGGAACATAAAATAGATGTTCCCTACTAAAGGAACTAAAAATAATAATAAGGAGGTATTATGGTAATATTTGGCTAAGTAGTCTGAAGTCTCAAGCAAAACTCAAATGACACTTCCAGAACATGAGCTACCATGACCTATTAGCAAAAAAGCGACATCCAAAGATCTTATGAGGATGACACCGAGAAAAACAATAACACTAATATTGAACATGATCTACTAATATTGAACAATGACGACATTTCACTTTAAAAAAACAACCAAGACGACGCTAGAGCTTTTAACTACCATACACACTACTATATCAGGGCATTGCAACATAAACTAATCTAACTTCTTATTTTGAAGAGACTAAATTGAAGTAGAGTTTACCTCTGTTTATAAATCGATCAAAACTTCCGTTCTGCATGTACTCATAAACACACAGGTATTCATGTTGATGGCTGGAGTATCCCAAGAGAGTAATGATATTGGAATGAGCCAAGGGCCCTAAAATACCTACCTCTGCCTGAAGTCATGACAACCGCAATTCCATGTAAATCTTAAATGTTACTTTGATTATAAATTTTTATTGAATTGCACTTGTAACAGGTACATACCAGCAATTTATCATGCCCGTGATTGCTTGATGAACAACACCTTCTGCCGTAGACAGAGCATCTCTTGAGGTCGTTGATAGTGTGCAACGACATAACCATCTTTGCAACCTTCGTTATAGACTCTTTCTTCTTGTTAATACCTTACTTCTAAACCGTTCTTTTTCATACCTGCAATCCAGATACCCATTGCTACGTCTTCTAACATAAACATCTGTAACAATAGTAGATTCATGGTATGTGCTTAATTACACATACCATTTTCCATTAAAAACGAACTTAAAAGACTAAAAACGTACCAAAAATACATCGTATTTGTATGTTTTGCATTTGTATTATGCAGAAAATGGATATTCAAGAAAAGGAACAAAAAGAAAGCCAAAAGCAAACAAAACCGAGCACGGAATGAAAAAGACAAAGTCAGAAGTCATCCAAGTGAAGAAAATACAACTTGAGGGACTAAAGCTGCCAAACCTCAAGTTGTATTACAAAAGAAAAAGACAAGGGTCGAAATTGCCAAACCGGGCAATGAAGTTATAAGAAGCGAGGGACCAAAATTGCCAACCTCCCCAAACTCCATATTTCTCGCCCAAACAAAACCCAGGTGCAAAGTAGGGGTGTCGCCCCATACTTCTTCCCTGCAAAACCACTCAACACCCTAGAAAAATTATTTCAACCACTCCTCTACACCCCCCAGCTGTATAAGTGCCATGTTGGCAATCCTTCACCCTTCCCAAGTATTTTCAATGGCTATGATTGACTCCAAAGAAGCACAAAAGTAATTGAAGGCTGGGATTTGATTTAAAATCACCTTACGAAACAAGCACACTTGGTTGAAGCTCTCACAAAAGAAACACAAGCTGCAAGTCCAAGAGAAGAAGACTTCGGCTATAAATAGAGTCTTTTGTAATCTTAGTTTTAACGAGTTAGTTTTTTTAGTTTTTAATATCATTTACAGTTTTTACTTTCAACTTTGTAACACTTTCAAGTTTTAATGCAAATTTGAGTTTTTAAGTCAATTTACAATTCCAAGTTCTAAGTTTCTTGAATGTGTTGATTTGTGTTTAAAAAAAGCTCTCAACACAGCTTATAAGCTGCTTTAATTAAGTAAGTTCAAAAAGTTAAGTAGTTAAGAGAAAATCATAAAAATCACTCTCAAATATACCACAGATTACTTAATGGATGATAAGCCAGTTCTGGATGGGCTTATGGACTCTCACTAGCTTGTTTTATGCAAGCTAGAGCTTGTAGATTTATTGTTTGACCCTGTTTTGAGCAAGGGTTTTGTAAGTCTCTCTTTTTCTTACATTTCTTATTTCCTGTTTTTTTTAATCTTACAATAATTTAGCTTATTTTCAGTCTGTTTTAAGTCATTTACAGCTTCTACTTTCAGCTTTGTAACATTTTCAAGTTTTAATGCAAATTTAAGGTTTTAAGTCAATTTACAATTCCAAGTGTTAAGTTTCTTAATTGTGTTGTTTTGTAATCTCAAAAATCACTCTCAAATACACCACAGCTTACTTTATGGATGATAAGCCAATACTGGATGGGCTTATGGACACCACTAGCTTGTTTTATGCAAGCTAGAGCTTGTAGATTATTGGTTTAAGCCCTGTTTTGAGCAAGGGTGTTGTAAGTTTCTCTTTCTCTTGTTTACTTAGTTACTGCAGAACTGCTTATTTATGCTTTATCATGATGTTTAGTGCCTGTTTTGCTTAATTGTTAGTTTAGAAATAGTTTGTGCCTCCTTCTTAGTTAACACTGTTAGTTATAAGTTAAAACTGTTAGATTGATTCAGCTTATTTAAGTGCTTATTCTTGATTACAAGTGTCTTATTTTGTTCTTAGATAATCTGTTTTTAATAAATTAGAATCAAATCAGCTTAATATAAAAAGAAAAAATGATTTTTGAAAACTTTAAGGGATATTTTCAACTAGCAGTACTAACTTTAAGTTAGTACTGGTAGTTAAAACTGTTAGTACTGGTGGTTCATTTTAGCTTATCAGCTTATTATTTCTGCTTATTTCAAATTTCCTTAGCTTTTTAGAGTATATTAAACCATCTTGATTTACTGTCTCCAGGAGTAAGCTTATTTAAGCTTATTCTCCTTTTCAAAGTAATTTTAAGAGTTCAACAGTTTTAGTTTTCTAGCTTATTTATCATTGTAGTCTATTCTGGTTGCTTATTCTTATGCTTAAGTGCTTATTTTGGGTAGTTAAACTTCTGTTTTAGCTCATTTGCTTATTTCTTATTCCTTTGTGATATATTAGCCTAGCAGTACTAACTTAAAGCTAGCAGTATTAACTCTAAGTTAGTACTGGTAGTTAATACTGTTGGTACTGTTGCAAGTACTGCTGAGTTTCCTTGTTTAATTTAGCTTAATTGCTTTTTGAATTTGCTTATTTAGAGTTAGCTTAGCTTATTTGATTTGTCTTAAGTTCATTTGAGCTTATTTCTGTCTTAGAGTAAAAGTTTTAAGTGTTTTCACCATTCCTAGCTTTATTCTTATTCCAACTTATTTTCTTTGCTCATTTTTATGTGCATTTGCTTATCAGTATTAGTACCCAGTCATTCCTTGTCATATTCAAACATCAATCATCATCCGTCTTTCGATTTTCCATCTCTAGCCTCGTTAGGACATAACGACCCGGGAATACTCTATACTGCTTCCGGTTACATTGGCCTCGCGTGATTTTATCCCTTGTTATATGTTTGTATATGTTTACAGCCATTTAGACATATATAAATAGGGGTGAGAACGAGCGAGTCAAATTTTGGCGCCGCTGCCGGGGAGGCTGTGAAATCAAATTATCGTTACGTTTGACAATTTGTGTTTAATTCTGTGAATATTTTTTGATTTATTTTAAAAAAAATAAAAATAAAAAAAATAAAAATAAAATATATATATATATATAAAATACAAAAATATTTTTCATTTTTTTTATTAGTATAATTATCATATAAAAACAAAAGAAAATCCAAAAATATAAAAACATTGTCCATAAAAAAAGAAATAAAATTCACAAATTGGTAAAAATACCAAAATATAATATTCTTAATTGAGGTATTATCATAATAACTTCCGGTGAACTTATTGGTTTTCAACTCGAACAAAAGATTTAAAAACTTGCCATTTGTGTCTCTTACGACGTACGGCTCACCTTGAAAAGTTAAACAAACTATAAAGTGCGTATAAGGAGGGTTGTTCCAAGGAACTACGACCCGAAAGGAGAAATAAGCTTCGCAACAAGTTCCTCCGAATCTTGATTGTAAGCTCCCAAAGAAACGATGGCTGAATCTCGAACTATGGCAGAAATTGCTCCATGCTCCCCACCGAGGGAAGTTACGAGGAACGCAATTGGATGTTCCTAAAATCGCAGCAGCAAATTTTTGAGATCAAGCATAGGTTGCTAACGCTTGTCCAGAACAGCAGTTCCTTGTTCTTCGGACATGACAAAGAGACCCACATGCCATCATCCCGTTACCTTCATATAAAATCACATTACTTTGAGATATCTAATGTCCCACCACATCAATTAAGTTGATGCTTATTTTTCTTTCTCTCCGAGGCAGCCCAGAATGGCTTGAAAAAGAAACCCCCCCGATCATTCCAAAAATGGGTTGACCCTCCGTTGCTCTAAATTCAATAAACAAGGTTTTTCCCACCTCTCAAACAGCAAAATCTTCGAAGCGATATTAACAATTTCAAACAAAGATTGGATAGAGTCGTGTTAGTGAGCTTTGGATTCGATTCAAAGATCTTCTCCCGAGCATTGGTCCACACAAGATTCTCGGAGCTTCACCAACTTGAAACATTTTACAATGCCTTACATGTTAATGATCAAGACTCTTGAACTCCGCCGCAGTGTCACTTTTGGACAAAAAAAAAAAAAAGGCGCCCGCTGATTGCTTTTCTACCAAGCAAATCGAGAGCAAGTTCCAAGTCATCACTCCCGAAGGCAAAGCCATTGTTTCTAAGGTGATACGAGCCTTCCTCCTCCGAGTTATCCCCGGATTTGCCTGAATTGAAAGATATTGGTTAGAAGGCTCTACTTTCTCGACAAACAGACAACTCCTAGTTGCCATCCCCCCCCAGCTCCCCTCCCAGTAAAAGCGGTTGAAGCACAGTTGTGTTACCTTGCGAATGGTTGCCCACGGATCATATCGTAATTGTCCGGCTACCGATAGCAACAATTACCGGAGATAAACAGCCAAAGAAAATACTTCTCGGCAAGTCAGCCGCAGCCAAATTCAAACCAAGAAAATTCCGTTACCGTCTGTTCACCAGATGCAAAACCAAATCAGACCACCCTGCCGGTTTCCTCATAGCCACACAAAGCCAAGCCAACAATCAAATCGTTGGAACCAAACCAAAAACCGTGGGAAAGATACAACCATGGTTCAAAATCCAACTACCCCAGGTAACAACAACAAGCCCCAATGTAACAACCCCCGTTTGTCAACACCCATCTTACCAAGCACCAGCTCATCAAAGCATCGAGTTGTTCAAAAACTGATTTTGAGAGCTATGTCAAGGCTAATGATGCGGTTATGCAAAACATGCAAAACCAAATGACCAACATAACCGACTTGCTCACCAAAATCGTAAATTCTAACCAAGCTTCTACTTCAAGTTCGGTTCTCTCTAGCAACACCATTGCTAAACCGAATGGTGAATTGAAAGTTAATCACCACCAGAAGCGGTGATGTCGATGATGGACCTCAATTCCCCACCTCCCGTGGGGGAAGTTGAAACCGAGGTGACAAAGGACAACGTGCTTTCCTAACGGAAGTAACCAAAGACGTCTAACCTCCGATAGTCCAAGTTTGATGAACCAATTGGGTCATGCCAAGAACCCAAAACGAAATAACTTTCCCATATCATCGAGGGTAAACAAGGAAAAAAAGTCTGTAAAAGGACAAAAATCTTTTAGCTTTGAAATTCATGGAAATTTTCGAATCTCCACTTCGAGCTAGCTTCGCGGTATGCTCTCCTGCACATGCCAATAATGTTACACCAATGGTTCAGAAAGCCTTTTTGAACACAAAGACAAATCTTGAATATAACCAAAACACCGTTAATGAAACATTCGCGGCAGTCATCCTAAAGACATTCTCCGAAAGAAGATATGAGACCCCGGGTCTAATTCTGATACTGTTGATTTCCCGGAGTGGATGAATGCTTGGGCCCTAGTCCGATCTCGGTGTAGAGCATTCAATCTAATGCCACTACTCCGACTATGAAAAGCTTATCTCCAAAGATGACCAATAACGAGGATGCATCCTCGAGTTAGCCGACCGAACTTTTGGTTAACAAAAACGGTAGAATTTAAAATACTGGTTTGCAATTTTGTAATAAGATTTTAAATGTAGAAAAAAGTAAAGGATTACATATTTTAGCCAGAAAAATAAAACAATAGAAAAAGAAAATTACATACCGTAAATGGTCAAACAAAAATAATACTCCCTCTGTCCCAAAATTATTATCCACAGATAAGAAATATATAGTTTAAGAAAAATGCATTAATTACTGCTTTGGTTTATACGAAAGCAAAAAAAGACAGTTATACATTTTGATAATTAATTAATGTTTTCTTTTATGTTTGTAAATACCAATTTAAATTAAGGTTAATATGGTAAACTTAAACAAATCCAACTATTATTTTTAAAAATGAACAATTATTTTGGGATAAACTAAAAAGGAAAAATGAAAAATAATTTTGAGACGGAAGTTCGTAGTAAACTAAAAGAAAGACATGATTGGTTTTTGTTTGGTATGCAACGTATATAAAGAACAACTTCAATAGGAAAAATGATAGGAATATTTCATTAAAAATAAGTCAAATACCGAGTAAAAGGGTAACTTTAAAATCTTTCCACCTTTCAAGATGGAGGTGATTTGAACACTTTCAATTTTAACTTGAACATTTAACTGTACAAACAAATAAAGTACATTATAAATATTTTATAATTGTGTATTACACAGAATAATATGTCCTAATAAAAACAAATCAATTCCATTTCAAGATAGTTTAACCCCTCATTTATAAGATACTACAATTCCCTAAATTTCCTATGAAATTTAATATCCCTCCTCTTTTTAAACCAAACACATAAATCGAACGTAAATGTCATGAAATAGTTAAGCCTCGCCGTGATGGTTTTCCTTCGGGAACAAAAAATGAGTGAGGATTATCCCCTAAGGCGAAGGTTCGAGTCTTGCATACTGCCCAATTGAATGTCACTATGAGCTCGAATCACTAACAACTAACTTGTCATTTTAAAAAAAATGTCATGAAATAGTTAGTTTCTTTTAAAAAAAGAAAAAAGAAAAAGAGAGAAAACTAGAAAATCAATTAGCCGAATTGAACATTTTTGGTTAGTGATTTTCTTATCAGTTTGAGACCCAAAGTGAAAGTTTCTTGTTTGATACATGTGGCCATGTGGGTGGGCTTAAAGATTGGGGATAAAGCCAGAATATTTAGCATATTACAATATGAAGTAGTAACCTGAGGTTGGATATTTGAAATATCATATTTCTCTGTCATTTTATTTTTCAAAATGGGTCCTCTTCTCGTAAGAATCACATATCTTTTTCTTATTGTTTTTTTAAAATGATCATTTTTAATTTTAACTGATTTATTAAAATATGAATAAATATTTATATATTTTATAATATATTTTTCTCTCCGTACATGCAAATCTAAATTCTAAAAACCAACTCCAAATTCAAATCCTAATCCTAACCCTAACCAACAAACCCAAACGGGCCCTTATTGGCTTTGAGTTTATCAATCTATAGGGTCTAAACGGGGAAAAAAATAGTATTTTAAGTGGAATTTTTTTAAACTACTCATTGGTTTTCAAATTTATTTAACAAAAATATATTTTTTAAAATTATTTATTAAAATATGTTGCGTTATACTTAAAATGATCTGTTTTTATTGGCCTTAAGTGCCAATGTCCAATGTATAGAGAAATTGTTTACGGAAATCTAGGATAACGGGGACAATTTTCTCTATTAAAGATTTGGCATACGCCAACTTATTTCATATTACTCGTTATTGTCAAACGAAACTGATACGTCCTGTTAGGGGTTTGTTTCCGGGGATAGGGCATCCACTTCAAACGTGTGCTGGCTCCGTTAGAAACATGTACGGATCTATTTGTTCAAATGATGGGGGGCTAGTAGGCCCCCCATGGCTCGTCGAAAAGTCAAAAATTTAGTGTAATTTTATTTTTTTTTGGAAAAGTGCCCCCTCTCGAGATTCAAATTGCCCAACACTCACGTATTTTAAAACCAAATTCAACACACTTTAAGAATCTTATTTTTCCTTATCTTCTAACTACAAAATACTGATTTATCATTTCGATCTTTAGTTTTTTATCAATCCAAATTATGTTGCCACTTGCCAAAAAAAAAAAATTTTCCCCCACAAGCGATATTCCTGGTGTCCGTCACTGGTCAGAAATTAGAAGAGAATACTTAGAGATTGTTTATCTTTAAACTTTGTTGATTGATGGATTATTGAAGAATGATTCGGTATATATACTGATTAAAAGCATGGACTTATCATAAGCCACTACAAGATAAATATTGACTTGAACTTTCCTAACACAAGTTATTGACTATCCTATACGATAAAACACCATATCTAACTATAAATAACTATGATTGTTATCCAAACCGTGGGCGTATCATTCCACTCATTCACAAACCACATTGTCTCAAGAGTGATGTCTATTTATATCTTGATTTCCGGGATTCCCATATCATAATCCCTACCGATAGTCCGTCTTCCACTCTCGTAGTTATCCTGCCTTCTGCTACCGCAAACCAAACACAAGTTTTTCCTCTTCCGCCTCTCCACTACCTTGGACATAACACAACACCATTCTTTCTCGTCCGATAACCATGCCGTAACATGCCCCACACCTTCAAAAAATCACATTGCCCTCAAGGTGATACGAAGATTATGCCGATTGGAGCAGTTCCGACATCCATACCCACAAATTGGTTGAACAAATTATGGTTGTGCCCATTGTTCCTGAGCCCTGTGGAAGCATCTCCGATACAATTCTTTCCATAGTTTGCGAGATCGCGAACTTTAATGAGCCACAAAGAAGTGGGTATAGGACTAACCCTTGTCCACTATTCCTAGCTTAAATTCAAAATTTATTTCATCCAATCGACCATCAAATTCACCACTCCATCCTTAGTGCGATATCACTGTATTAACTCATCCTCGTCATCAGATTCAATACGCATTCTTCAATAACTGTTTACCGTCCAGGTGGAGTCTCAAAAGATTTTAACATTCTTGCCTTCTATATTAAATTTTTTCGATCTACGATCATAGCTTTTTCACCTCATGTTACAAACCTTACTCCTTTTAAAGAACATATAAAAAAACCAAATAAACCAACAAAAAACAAACCAACAACAAACAACAACAACCAAAAACCAAAACCCCCAAAAAAAAAAAAAAACAAAAAAAACCAAAAACACAAAAAAAACACCACCCCACACCCCCACCACCCAACACAACCACAACAACAAAAAACAACAACTAAAAAACAAACACAAATACCCCAAAATCACAAATAACCACAACCAACACAACCAATAAATAAAACAAACATAAATAATTAATAAAAATAATATAACACAAAAAAACCACAAACCACAAACAAAACAAAACAACACCATACAAAACAAAAACCCCAACAAACACCACATAAAACCAAAAATAAAAACCTAACAAAATAATCAACCTATAAAAAAAAAAAAAACAACAAAAAAAAACAACAAAATAAAAAACCACCAAACCATAAAAAATTATATACTAACAAAAATAAACCACAAAACCAAAACAAAACAAACAAAAACACACACACCACATAAAAATCAAAACACCCATCAACACAATCACACACAATCATCCAACCACAAACGTAACTAAACCACAAACAATTCCACCCAACCACAAATAAAACAAAAAAAACACACCAAAAAATCTCAATTTAACATAATTTAAAATAAAATTATTAAAAATACTAACTAATCTCCCCCCCATAAATAACTTAATTACCTTCATATCATTCTATTAAATTTTATATATCCATATCTTCCTCACACACACCTCCTTTACCTCTATATTATATCATTCTATTTAAAAACATTATAAAAAAATTTATTAACATTCTTTAACAGCTTATTTTATTTTAAATACCCCCCCCCCCCCCCCCCCCGCTTATATTTTTTTCAATTTTTTTAAAGAATAACAAACTTTTAAATTTTTACATATACTATTTGAAAATTCTTTTGCCTGAGAATAAGGGTGGTACGTGAGAACACGAGCAGAAGTAGGTAAGATCATTATCGAAGAGTATACCACCCCCTACACTAAAACCCAAACAGCTAGTAAACATTGTCCTCAATGTTTCCTAGTCTAAGGCTTATAACCCCATACTAGAACTCAAAGAGTCGAATGCATAATCCGAGCATGGAGAAAGTATCACAAAAATCTTAAGCCGTTTATTAAGTATGCTAAAAGATAGATGTTAGTCGATAATAATCTAGGATATCGGATTTCCCCAAACTAATGGCAAGCAAAGGCTAGGAAGCTCGAGTGGACCGGGACAAAACACCGAACACGAGAGTCTTCAAAAATTTTGGGTCAATCCTACAAACAATCACAAGCACAAACAACAAGAATCGGAAGAGTACAAGCCTCCTCACATCACATTAGAAATAAGAAAGAAGAAAGATGGATAAGCATGGGGTGCCTCCTACGAAGCGCTTTGTTTTTGGTAACCGAGTCACATAGCTTGACTCGATCCCCGCATTTAGTTGTCCATGGGGATGGTTTGGAGATCCGGGACTACCTTTGATGGTATGTCCCCTCCAAAGTAATGCTTCACACGATGACCATTCACCTTAAAGTTTGGACCATCAGGTTGAGATAACTCGATGGTTCCATATGGAAAAACTTGGGTGATGGTGAAAGGTCCTGACCAACGGGTTTTAAGCTTTCCCAAGAATATCTTTAGACGAGAGTTGAAGAGTAAAACTCGATCACCAACATTAAAAATGCGGTTTTTGATCTTAGAGTCGTGAAGCTTCTTCGTCCTCTCTTTATATATCAAAGAATTCTCGTATGCTTGATCACGAAGCTCATTAAGTTCATTAAGTTGAAGCTTCCGGTGATCACCCGCGGTTTTAAGATCAAAATTAGCATGTTTCAAGGCCCAATATGCCTTATGCTCTAACTCGATAGGTAGATGACAAGACTTTCCGTACACGAGCTTATAAGGAGTACAACCAATTGGTGTCTTAAAAGTGGTACGGAATGCCCATAGAGCGTCATCTAGCTTATCAGACCATGAGGCACGGTTTTCACCAACCGTCCTCTCAAGAATTCGTTTCAAGCCACGATTGGAAACCTCCACTTGTCCACTCGTTTGTGGATGATAAGCGGTAGCAAGACGATGAGTGACCCCATACTTAGACATTACTTTAGCAAATTTATCATTACAAAAATGGGTCCCACGATCGCTTATAATAGCTCTAGGTGTTCCAAATTGAGCGAAAAGAGATTTTAAGAATTTTACTACAACTTGAGCATCATTAGTGGGGAGCGCCTTCACTTCTACCCACTTTGATGAGTAGTCAACGGCTACGAGAATGTACTTATTCCCTCGTGAAGACGGGAATGGACCTATAAAATCGATACCCTATACATCAAAGATTTCACAAACTTGAATAGCGTTTTGAGGCATTTCATCCCTTTGTGAAATTTTGCCTTGATGTTGACACGTATCACAAGATTTGATCATAGTACGGGCATCTTGATATATGGTCGGCTAAAAGAAACCGTCATCAAATACTTTCTTAGCGGTGAGATTGGCACTATGATGGCCCTCCGTGGTTCCTTCATGAAAAGCTTTGAGGATATTAATGGCTTTGGTATGAGCTTAATTACACATACCATTTTCCATTAAAATCAGACTTAAATGACTAAAAACGTACCAAAATACATCGTATTTGTATGTTTTGCATTTGTATTGTGCAGGAACGGATATTCAAGAGCAGGACCAAAAAGAAAGCCAAAACCAAACAAAACCAAGCACGGAATGGAAAGGACAAAGTCAAAGGTCAACCAAGTAAAGAAAATACAACTTGAGGGACTAAAAATTACCAAACCTCAAGTAGTATTACAAGAATTAAAAGATAAGGGTCAAAATTGCAAACCGGGCAAAGATTGCATTCAATTTATATAACCTGAGGGGACAAAACTGCCTACTTACCCAAAGGCCTTCTTTCCCGCCCCAACAAAACCCAGTTACAACTTGGATGTCGTCCCATACCTTCTACCCTGCAAAACCACTCGACACCCTAGCCAAAATTATTTCAACCACCTTACTATTTTCCCCCAGCTGTATAAGTGCCATGTTGGCAATCCCACACCATTCCCAAGTATTTTCAATGGCTGAGATTGACTCCAAAAAGGCACAAAAGAAATTAAAGGCTGGGATTTGCTTGAGAAACACCTCACACAACAAGCACACTTAGTTTTTGCTCTCACAAAAGAACACAAGCTGCAAGTCCAAGAGATGAAGACTTCCGGCTATAATAGAGCCTTTTGTAAAGCCTTTGAGGCATCTAGTTTTAAATAGTTAGTTTTTAGTTTTTTAATATCATTTACAGGCTTTTACTTTTTCAATTGTAACACTTTCAAGTTTTAATGCAAATTTGAGTTTTTAAGTCAATTTACAATTCCAAGTTCTAAGTTTCCTAATTGTGTGGTTTTTGTGTTCAAAAGCTCTCAACTAAGCTTGTTTACAAACTGTTTTAACTAAGTGAACCTAAAAAGTTAAGTAGATAAGAGAAAATCACTAAAATTACTCTCAAGCACACCACAGCTTACTTTATGGATGATAAGCCAGTTCTGGATGGGCTTATGGACTCTTACTAGCTTGTGTTATACAAGCTAGAGCTTGTAGATTATTGGTTTAAGCCCTGTTTTGAGCAAGGGTGTTGTAAGTTTTTCTTTCTCTTGTTCACTTAGTTACTGCAGAACTGCTTATTTATGCTTTATCATGATGTTTAGTGCATGTTTTGCTTAGTTATTAGTCTAGAAATAGTTTGTGCCTCCTTCTTAGTTAACACTGTTAGTTATAAGTTAAAACTGTTAGATTGATTCAGCTTATTTAAGTGCTTATTCTTGCTTACAAGTGTCTTATTTTGTTCTTAGATAATCTGTTTTTAATAAATTAGAATCAAATCAGCTTAATATAAAAAGAAAAAATGATTTTTGAAAACTTTAAGGGATATTTTCAACTAGCAGTACTAACTTTAAGTTAGTACTGCTAGTTCTCTTTTGGGATTTTTCACTAGCAGTACTAACTCAAGCTAGCAGTACTAACTCTAAGTTAGTACTGGTAGTTAAAACTGTTAGTACTGGTGGTTCATTTTAGCTTATCAGCTTATTATTTCTGCTTATTTAAGATTTCCTTAGCTTTTTAGAGTAGATTAAACCATTTTCCTTTACTGTTTGCTTATTTAAGCTTATTTTCCTTTTTAAAGTGTTTTCAATAGTGTATCAGTTTGTAGCTTCTTAGCTTATTTGCCATTTTGGTTTATTCTAGTTGCTTATTCTTATTACTGAGTGCTTATTAGGGGTAGATAAATATCTATTTTGGCTTATTTCCTTATTTCTTGTTTAACTGTGTTTTGTAAGACTAGCAGTACTAACCTTAAGCTAACCTTAATACTCAAGGCTAGCAGTACTACTTAAGTTGTATGATAGTTAATACCGTTGCAAGTACAGCTGGTTTTTCTTGCTAATTTAGTTTAATTGTTTTCTTTTTTTGAATTTTCTTATTAAGGTTAGCTTATAGCTTATTTTAATCTGTCTTAAAGCTTCATTTGAGCTTTATTTGAGTTTTTAGTATTAAAGTTTTTAAGTGTTTTTTACCATTTCTTGCTATTTTCTTATTTCCTGCTTATTTTGTTTGCTCTTTTTTATGTGATGTATGCTTATCAGTATTAGTGCAAATTCCATTCCTTTGTATATTCCAAACAAACTCATCAATCGTCTTTTTCGATTTTTTCATCTTCTAGCCTCGTTGGGACATAACGACCCGGGAACACTCTATACTGCTTCTGGTTTTCTTTGGTCTCGCGGATTCTGACCCTCGTTGTGTATTTGTATTTGTTTGTATTTATAGATATATAAATAGGGGTGAGTTGAAGCGAGTCATTAAACAAGAGGTTAAAAGAGCTGCAAACTCAAGCTCAATCTCAAGTTCTCAAAACATGGCCTTTGTATCATCTCCTAGCAGTACTAATGAAGTTAATACTGCTTATGGAGTTAGTACTAATAACATGCAAGTTAGCAATGCTAGCACTCAAGTTAGCATTGCTAGTACTCAAGTTAGTAATGCTAACTTAAGTGATGCCATTGTTTATGCATTTTTGGCCAATCAACTAAACGGGTCTCAACTTGTACATGAGGACCTTGAATAAATTCATGAAGATGACTTAGAAGAGATGGATTTGAAGTGGCAGTTAGCATTACTGAGCATGAGGACAAGAAAGTTTTTCTAGAAAATTGGTAGAAAGATCACAATCAATGGAAGTGACACAGCTGGATAGGACAAGTCAAAGGTAGAGTGTTTCAACTGTCACAAGTTGGGACAATCAAGACAATTCTAGAAGGACTATAAATGTGGAAGAAATTTCTTCCAAATCCATGTTTGCTATTGATGGAGCTGGTTTTGACTGGAGCTATATGGTAGATGATGAAGTCCATACAAACATGGCTCTTGATGGGCTTTTCAGACTCATGAGTTACATAATGATAAAACTTGTTCAAAAACCTGTTTAAAAAGCTTTGAAACGCTTAAAACTCAACTTGATGATTTAAGAATAGAGTTTAACAAATCTGAGTTCAATTTAGCTAATTATAAAAGAGCGTTAGCATCTGTAAAAGAACAACTTTTCTTTTACAAAAAGAATGAGGTTCTTTTTTGTGAACAACTAGATGTCCTAAAAAGAGATATCTCATATAGAGACTCAAAAATTAGTGTGCTTAAAAGTGAGTTAGAAAAGCTTAAGCAAGAAAAGGCAATCAATTAACTTAAGATTGAAAAGTTTGATAATGCTTCAAAGAGTCTAGAAAAATTAATTAAGAGTCAAATACCTGATAAAAGTAGAATGGGTCTAGGGTTTGTAAGCTATAATGCTGTTCCGCCTCCTCCTACAGGGTTATTTGCACCCCCAAACCTTGATTTGTCTCACTTTGTTCTAGAGGAATTCCAACAGCCTAAGTTTGAAGGATATGGACCTAAGACTAGTAGGAGTGTTAGTGAAGATACTTCTAATAAGGTTAGGGAAACTCCTGATGCCCCATTGGTTGAGGAGTTGATGTCAAATGATAAGTTAGAGAAGAAAACCAATTTTCCTACTATTGCTAAGATAAATTTTGTTAGACCTAAACAACAAGAAAAACCAGTTAGGAAACCAGTTAAGTATACTGAAATGTACAAGGCACAAAATCCTAGGGAAACCAAAGAAACTAGAATAATCAGAAGTCCCAACAGCTAGGAAATAACTTTGTGATGTACAATAAAGCTTGTTTTGTCTGTGGAAGTTTTGACCATGTGCAGGCTAACTGCAATTACCATCAAAAGGAAATTGTGGTATCTAGGAACAATTATACAAGGGTGAATTACAATTATTCTCTCAAAGGCTCCTGTGCTTCAAGGGACATGGTTCTAAGATCAGTTTTAATGAAAACTGGCTTAAGAACACTTAATACTGCTAGGCCAGTTAATATTGCTCACCCCAAAACTACAGTTTATAGTTGCTAGAACAATGGTCTGTTTTTCTAATCGCCACAATCAAACTATAAAGAGGCCCTATCAAACAAGAACAACATTAACTAGCAAAATTTTTACCCAAAAAGTTAATACTGCTAAGGGAAAATTTTATACTACTAGACCAAAAGCAGTTAATACTGCTAGAACAAAAGTAGTTAACACTGCTAGGCCAAATACAACAGTAGTTAATGATGTAAGGGAAAATCAAGTTAATACGGTTAAGGCCTCAGCATGTTGGATTTGGAGACCTACCAAACTTAACAGTGCATTAATTACTTCCAAGAGACATAATTATGTTGATGCACGAGGCAGATCCATGTCTGTAATGGCTTGGGTACCCCAAGGAAACTAATTTCCTTATTTTATGTGCAGGGACATCCACAAAAAGAAGATCAAGGATATGCAAACAGTGGATGCTCTAGGCACATGACAGGCAACATGTCCTATCTCTCAGACTTCAAGGAATTTGATGGAGGATATACCTTTGGGGGAGGAGCTAAAGGAGGTAAAATTACTAGTAAAGGAACTCTTAAAACTGATAAGCTTGATTTTGAGGATGTGTACTTTTTCAAGGAGTTACAGTTTAACCTTTTTAGTGTCTCACAGATGTGTGACAAAAAGAACAGTGTTCTTTTTATTAACACTAGATGCTTTGTTCTTTCTCCTGACTTTAAGTTAGCTGATGAAAGTCAGGTTTTACTTAAAGTTCCTAAAAATAACAACATGTACAGTGTTGATATGAAGAATATCATTCCTAAAAAGAGTTTAACTTGTCTTGTTGCAAAGGCCACACTTGATGAATCAATGTTATGGCATAGGAGGCTAGGTCATGTAAACTTTAAAACCATTAATAAACTTGTTAAGGATAAACTTGTGAGAGGTTTACCTACAAAACATTTTGAAAATGACCAAACTTATGTTGCTTGCCTTAAGGGAAAGCAACACAAAGCCTCTTGTAAGACCAAGATTCCGAACTCTATTACTCAGCCTTTATTCATGTTGCATATAGACTTGTTTGGTCTAACTTTTGTGAGCAATTTAATGAATAAGAAATATTGTTTAGTTATCACTGATGATTATAGTATATTTGCTTGGGTTTTCTTTTTAGCATCTAAGGATGAAACTAGTGGGATTCTTAAGAGCTTTATAACACAGATAGAAAACCTAGTTGATAAAAGAGTAAAGATAATCAGGTGTGACAATGGAACATAGTTCAAAAATAGAGTTATGAGTGAGTTTTGTGAAATGAAAGGAATTAAGAGGAAATTTAGTGTAGCTAGAACTCCTAAGCAAAATGGTGTTGCTTAAAGGAGAAATAGGACACTAATTGAGGCTGCTAGAACCATGTTAGCTGATTCTAAGTTACCTACTACATTTTAGGCTGAAACAGTTAATACTGCTTGCTATGTGCAGAATAGGGTATTAGTAGTCAAGCCTCATAACAAGAACCCTTATGAACTGTTTAGAGGTAGAACCCTTGCTCTAGACTTCATGAGACCATTTGGGTGTCATGTTACCATTCTTAAAACCTTAGACTATTTAGGCAAGTTTGATGGAAAGTCTGATGATGGATTCTTTGTTGGATACTCATTAAATAGTAAGGCTTTTAGGGTATACAACATTAAAACCAGGAAAGTAGAAGAAAACTTACACATTAGGTTCTTGGAAGATAAGCCCATTATTGCAGGTGATGGTCCAAAGTGGCTGTTTGATATTGATATTCTAACAAAATCTGTAACACCCCCAAATTGGGTCGTAGCGGAATAAGGGTTCGGGGCATGTTACTTCTCAGATCAATAACACAAGATATATATAGAACGACCAAAAAGTTGTTTTTAAAACTGATACATTGGATTTAAAAAATATTTAATACAAATAGCCCGAAGCTTTAACTTGTTCCTTGTTGTTATTACAAAGATACTGGTTCTCAACACACGAGTTTCCCAAAACATAATACAACCATATCTTTAGCATGACATCCAAATAATTCAACATATGTATCCTTGGTACCTTGATGCTTACTTATCCTCCTGAAAAAAATTGCTTAACACGTCAACAATTATGTAGGTGAATTAATAGGTTTGATAAAATCATATATTGTAGGACCACAGATTTCCCAAGTGTATGATAATGCAACAGATGCAGACATATATAAATGTTAAATACGTTGCCCTAAGCTCATGACACTGAAGCTCGACATAAATGAATACCATATAACTGGCCTACATTGCCCGTGATGATGTTCTAACCCGCAACATCCTATGTTCGACATGGTTATACGTTCGTTTTCCCAGAGATAGCAAAATCACAGAAGGGGATGTCATCCCAATTGATCTATTCATAAATTCGCGCACACAATCCAGTAACTGACAATTCTGATAATGGTCAAACTTAGGGTTATCGTACTTAGGCAATCCATAATATAATATAAAACTTAACCTCTTGTGGTCCAATTATAATACATTGTCATGTTTCTCCACCCAAATAACTTGTAAAAACAAATCATGTCTCTAGGTGGGGGCTTGAACTCCCTTGAGGTGAGTGATATCAAGTATATCAGATAATGCGCCACGCAAATTGTCAGATGAAATATTTAACATTAAGGTCGCTATAGAGTACTAATCACATTGGGGGTATTACTACCATGCATAATTCTATATAGCTAATCACCATCTAATTGTTTTGGAAAAATTGTGTTTAATAAGTTAAAACGTTTATAATTACCGTTGTAGTAAAACTGACGTAACTTTCACGTTTCGAGTCCGTTTGAGGTGTTTCTTGCGCTCACGTTTTCGTATTAAGTCGAGTTATCAAAATTTGACATTTTCAAATTTTGATATGTTGAACATTAACTTTTACTGTTCACACCAGATCCTAAGTTTATTTATATCGTTTTCGTTATCGTAAAACCCGTAAATGTCGTATTTTCTTTGTTATAGCTCCGTTTTTAGCGATTCTTTCAAGCACGTTCTCGTTTTTGAAAGTTCTATCAATTTATGAGGTTTACAAAAATAAAAGTTTCTGTCATGAATAGTAACTTTTATAAAAATTGTTTTATAAAAGTATTAATTGTCGTAAACTCGCGAAATTCATAACTCATTTGTTATTAATTGAAAAATTACAATTCTTATCATTTTGAAATCCTAAAAATATGTGTTATTTGTTAAAAATACCAAACTTGCTGTTTTATATAATTTTTATAAATTATTTTATAAAAATTCTTTTATAAATCCGTTTATTTATCGTATAACTTGTTTTTACCGTAACTTTTTCGTTATTTATCCGTTTTTCAAGTTTCTTAGCTTTTTGGAATCGTCATGAGACGTACTATTTTAATAGAATATAAATGGACAGGTTGTATGTAGATTAAAACAGAAAGTTGGATGTCTTTCTTGATTCCATATGTAAACTTTGTTTCTATAACTTTCAACTTTGTATTTTACCATAAGTTTTTTTATACTATATATATATATATATATATTATATGTCTTACATATAATAAAGTCCATTAGTCCATCTCTTGTCCAAAATTCCATGATAACAAGTCCATAATAACGCTTTTAAACAATAACTTTCATAAGTAACCTTTAATCACTATTTTATACATAACCATTTTTATTACACAATAAACCAGAGTGTTAAAAGTGTTATACTTCAACACAACCTTATTTAGTGTTCCATATAACATCACTAAAAAGTCCATAAACAAAATTAACATGCCATTTGCCATACTTTTACTTGTAACATATTAAGTAACTTTATAAACCTAATTTTGTTACATAATCATTTTTTCACTTAACAATTGGTATAAACACTTTATAAGATATCCATTTTAACATAATATTAGCATTATCACAAATATGTAAGTGTACAAAATGATTATCACAAGTAAAACCTCTTGTTACATGTTTACAAGTCCTAAATGGAGATTCTAGCTATTATAGAATCATATATCCATATAAATCATTGAAATGAAAGATAAGGGTCTTAGATAAACCTTATGTTAATGATGTATAATGATGAGAATATGATCTAAAACCCTTTGTTTAGATTTAAACCCAAGCTTGCTAAGCTATGACAACCTAATTCAAATATGAAACCTAATTTGATTTTGCTTCAACACTTGAAAACCTTTAACCAAACCTTGCAAACAACTTAGGATATCTTAGATATGATATGAGAATGTGTGTAAATGATGAAGAAAAATTTTGTATGGTTGGTTTATAATGAGAGTTTTGAGCCGTGGGTTGACGAAGGAGAGAAAACACACAAAAAGAAAAAAAAAAAAGGAGAGATTTTGATCTTTTACACCAAGTGTTCTTGTTATCTATGTGTTTATGCATGTATTACTAGTAATATATGATAATGACTAGTAAAAAAGATGCCAAATGTGGTCAAGAAAACAGATGAGGTCTTAGGGAAGTTGGTCTTGGTCAAAGAACAGGTATGTATAAGTTAATGAGTTGATGTTGTACAAGACCTAGTTGCAGATTTTTTTTCATTTTTCTTGTATATTTCTCTTTAAATCCGGCATGGGTTGATATGTAGATATATTTTGTAAAATTTGAGTATTGGTATAATTTGGGTATTTGTTGAGGCGTAGGAAAAGTTTTGGTGATTCGGGAATGCCTAAACGCAAATTTCTCGCGAAACGTAATCAATTTTACGCAACAATAAAAATACATATGAACAAAGACCATAATTATTCTCAAAATAATTATTTAATACTTGCTTGATGTAAATGTTTAATTGTTTGGTGCCGTTTACATTGAACACAAAATTTTTAGCTTACGTATTTACTTAATACATGAAATTACAAGCAAACGCGTACGACACTAAAAATAAATAGTAGATTTATCGACGTCGTCAATGACTTGAAAACACGGGGTGCTATAAAATCAATGAATTATGTACTAGTTGTTGCAGGTACAAACACTAATGATTTTATAGGTACAAAAGAAAGTATTGATGCAGTTCAATCTAGCAAGGAGACAGGATCTAGCCAAGACTACATTTTGATGCCACTATGGAAAGATGGTTCACTATTTGATTCTTCTTCAAAGAGTGCTAGCAATGATGAATCATAACCTTCTAGTGATTCTGAAAAGAAGGATGATGAAAGTGGAAGTGATGATAAAGAGAAGCCTGAAGACAGTATTCAAAATATTAATACTGCTGGACCAAGTATTAATACTGCCAGTCCAATTCTTAATGATGGTAGTCTAAATATTAATACTATTAGTCCAACAGTTAATACTGCTAGGTCAAATGGCTCTCAATCTGGACCAGACATGTTTCCTTTTGGAAATAATCCACACATGCTGATTTCTTTGGTGATGAAACAGAAGTGGATATGAGCAACATTAATACAACATATCCAGTTCCTTCTACTCCAAAATATAAGAATCCATAAAGATCACTCACTTGAAAATGTGATTGGTAATGTGCAATCTGGTGTTCAGACAAGAAGAATGACAAATGAACAAGGGTTTATTAGTGCTGTTTATGAAGGGAAAACTCATGAAGACCTTCATACTTATCTGTTTGCTTGTTTCCTATCTCAAGAAGAGCCTAAGAAGGTAATCCAAGCATTAAAAGATCCAAGTTGGATAGAAGCTATGCAAGAAGAGCTTCTACAATTAAAATTACAACAAGTTTGGACATTGGTGGATTTACCTTATGGCAAGAGGGCTATTAGAACAAAATGGGTCTACAGGAACAAGAAGGATGAGAGAGGAATTGTGATTAGAAATAAGGCAAGGCTGGTTGCACAGGGTTACACTCAAGAAGAAGGAATAGATTATGATGAGGTTTTTGCTCCAGTTGAATGGATGATGAAATAAGGTTGTTTTTAGCCTATGCCTCATTCAAAGACTTTGTTGTGTACCAAATGGATGTGCAGAGTGCATTCCTGTATTGCAAGATTGAAGAAGAAGTTTATGTCTATCAACCTCTAGGTTTTGAAGATCCATAGTTTCCTAACAAAGTTTATAAGGTAGACAAGGCATTATATGGTCTACATCAGGCTCCTAGAGCTTGGTATGAGACTTTATCTACCTATTTATTAGACAATGGATTTCAGAGAGGTCAGATTGATAAGACTTTGTTCATTAAAAGGGTCAAAGGTGATATTCTACTAGTACAAGTATATGTAGATGATATCATTTTTGGGTCTACAAGGAAAGAGATGTGTACTGAGTTTGAGAATATGATGCATAAGAAGTTCCAGATTAGTTCTATGGGAGAGCTCACTTTCTTCTTAGGATTATAAGTGACTCAAAAAGATGATGGGATTTTCATCAGTCAAGATAAGTATGTGAATAAAATCTTGAAGAAGTTTGTTTTTTCAACTATAAAAATAGCAAGTACACCTATGGAGACTTCTAAGCCATTGCTCAAGGATACAGAAGCTGAAGATGTTGATGTTCACTTATATAGATCAATGATTGGATCATTGATGTATCTTATAGCTTCTAGACTTGATATTATGTTTGTGTTTTTGTTGTGGCAAGATTTCAGTCACACTAAAGTTTAACATCTAACGTTTCACATCTTTGTTGTGAAAAGAATTTTAGATACTTGAAAGGTCAACCTAAAATTAGGACTTTGGTATCTAGAGACTCCCCATTTAACTTGGAAAGCTTATACTGATAGGACTATTGGATGCAAGTTTAGACAGGAAAATCTACACAGGAGGTTGTCCAATTTCTTAGAAGCAGGATTTGTTTTTCATGGCAATACAAGAAGCAAACTATAGTTACCACCTCTATTACTGAAGCAGAGTATGTAGCCGCTGCTAGTTGTTGTGGACAAGTACACTGGATTCAAAATCAAATGCTGGATTATGGATACAACTTCATGAATACCAAGATCTTCATTGACAATGAAAGCACCATCTGCATAGTTAAGAATCCAGTGTTTCACTCAAATACTAAGCACATTGAGATTAGACATCACTTCATCAGAGATTCATATGAGAATAAGCTTATTCAGATGATCAAGATTCACACAGATCTGAATGTTGCAGACTTGCTCACAAAAGCATTTGATGTTGGCAGATTTTAATATCTAACTGCTAGTATTGGAATGCTTAACCCCTGAAGCATTGATTGAGGGGAGGTTAATAGTGTCAAGATGCAGTGGACTATGCTTGACATGAAATGGAACATCAACAAATGATAAAATTTTAAGTTAGTGCTGTTGGCCTAACTTACTACTGGTAAGTATCATTACTACTGCTCTTATAATAAATATTATAAGATTTAAGAGAAAGCAAAAACAGATAGAGAGGAAAAGTGATCTTAAAAGAATAAAGAGATGTGTGAACCAAAAACAGAAATAGTATTTAAGTGAGAAAAAGAAATGAGAGATGTAGTGAGTTCAAAATAGAAAGAGATATTTGTGAAATAAAAACAGACAGAGTGATTCAGTGAGAAAAAAAAAGAGATAAAGTAAGAAAAAAAACAGAAAGAGAGCTTGTGAGAATCAAAATTGATGGTGGAAATGCTTTTTGGAACGAAATTAAAGTTAAGACTGGTACTTCAAAAGTTAATACTACTAGGCATTTCTTAGTACTGCTGGAACTACTTAGTACTGTTAGTCTAAACTTAGTACTGTTGGGCATTATTTAGTACTGTTAGGCTAAACTTAGTACTGCTAGGATACCGTTAGTACTGTTTGGGGCATAACAGATTTTTGGCAATTAAATATAGCCGTTGAGATATTTCTGCCAAATATTTTGCTTATAGGGGTCTATAATTTGGATAATTCTTGATCTTTCTTTCACTTATAAGCTTTCTTCAAGATAAAGAATCCATTTTATTCAGTCGGTCCAATCAAAACCCTTAAGCACTTTTTATAAAATCTCAATTAACTTTGCCAAACTCTCATACTCTCATTAACGAACATAAACCCAGAACCCTTATTATAACTCAATCTTAATGCTATTTGGGAGTTCTGTGACAAACACAACTGGTTTCCTTATCTAAAGGAAACCATTGGGAGTGATAGGATTCCAAGAGCTAGTTAGATTTTTCTTCAATGGTAGTCATATGAGAATGTCTTACTAAGATCTACTCATCTATGTTTCTTATCAAAAGTTTGGCAGACAACTACTGTCAGAACTGTTGATAATGGAGAACAAAGAAATAATACCACAGTTGACGGTGAATAATTCACTATTACTGAAGCATCTGTTAGGAGACATCTCTAATTAGCAGATGTAGATGTTATTAATGTTTTGCCAACTACTAAAATTTTTGATCAACTCCCACTGATGGGGTATGTTTTAACTGATGATAAACTGACTTTTCAAAAAGGCAAATTTTCCCCTCAGTGGAGGTTTTTGATCCATACCATCCTACACTGTCTTAGTCTAAGAAACTTTTGGTACAATTTAGTAGCTATTATAGCAACTGCAAATTATTGCTGGCCACAAACAGAACTTTTAACTTTTCTAAATTGATTTTTGATGGTATGGTGAAAAACTTGGATAGTAAATATAATTTTTTAATGTATCCAAGATTTATCCAAATATTTTTGGACAACCACAAAAGATTCCTTAATCCCCACAACAGAAAATATATTCCTCCTACTTTAACTCCAAAACTTTTTAGAAATATGAAAAGAGGTTTTTCTGGGGAACACACTCCTTTGTTTCCAAGTATGCTAGCAATTCAAGCAGAAGAGGGTCAACGGTTTCGGACATCCTCTGAACCCCAAACTACCATCTTCTACTATAAACATACTCTTGAAGAACCATCCCTATTGTTGTATCTTCATCACATCAAAAGACTCCAACACCTATGCAAGCCTTAAACAAGGTCACTAAGTTACCTCAGACTAGTGAGCCTATACTAAATGTACCAGATTAGGCTGTCTATGAGGAGTGGGATGACAACGTGGAAAGGGCTACCACTACTGCTACTAGCTTAGATGCAGAGCAGGCTAGTAGTAACAATAATAAGACCCAAATACGGCAATACCTAATGTGCCTCTTCCTCAAGGAATTAGTGCAGGTGGTAGTACCAGGTGCCAAGAAGCCATGGGGGGGTTCCATTACTCAGACTAGATTTGAAAGGGTTCCTACACCGCCCTATGATTCACCTTTCCTAAGAGTTCACCACACTTGGAAGTGATGAGGGCAGTATGACACTACAAGAATTGATGGTTTTATGTATAACATTATCCAAGAATGTAGAAAGCTTGGAGTCCGATTTGAAGCAAACTAAGGAAGTATATGGTGCTGCTTATACCAAGCTTATCATGAAGGTGAAAAAGTTAGAGAAGACTGTCAAGACAAGCCATTCCAGAAGGAGAGCCAAAATTGTTATTTTAGATGATGAAGAGGCTTCAAAGGATTCTTCCAAACAAAAGAGGATGATAGAAGAAATTGATCAAGATGCAGGAGTTACTTTGGTTACTCCTACACAGGGAGAAGATCAACCTGAAGATCAGTTAGGAGTTCTTAGTGCAGCTAAAATTCTTGCAGATGCAGCTAAAACAAATGTTTACACTTATACTAGAAGAAGAAGGGCAGTTAGTACTGGCAGTGGTAGAATTAGTACTGCTAGTAGGTTGTTTAGTACTGCTGAAGAATCAGTTAGTACTGCTGGTATGGTTCAAGAAGTTAACATCAGTATTCCCTCACCAGTTGTAATCAAAGATAAAGGTAAATGTAAAATAGAGGAATATGAAGATGAACAGTCTAAGAGAACAAAATTATAGCAAGAACAAGATAGGCTTGGACATGAAGCAGTTGTGAGACTGCAAGAGGAACTGGATGAAGAAGAAAGACAAAGGATGGATAGAGTTCATGAAGCAGCTCAATCTTTTACTGAGGAAGAATGGGAAAACATTAAAGCAAGAGTTGAAGCTGATAAAGAGCTAACTCAGAGACTACAAGCAGAGGAAAAGAAACAAAGTACATGTGAAAGTTGTCAACAAGATGCTTGTAGATCTTATTAATCAGAGAAAGAGATATTTTGCTACACAGAAAGCTAAAGCAAAGAGGAACAAGCCCATGACACAAGCTTAACAGAGGAATTATATGATTAATTACATCAAGACATGGCGGAAGTTATTACACTTACATACAATTGAAAAGATTTCTTTGATGAGGCTCAAGGAAATATTGAAACTACAAGAAGAATGTCAACACTTTTATACCCATGAAGACGAAGATAGAGGAAGACCATCAGAGTTAGCAGCTAGAAGTTCACAAGCAACAATTATTGATTCTGCAGAAGTTGGAAGTTCTAAAAGGGGTGCAGAAGCAGAACTTGTCATGAACCGGTTCATTAGACTAAAAGACTAATGGTAACTGCGGGATCAGTCAAGAACACCAGAAGGAAGAGGAAAAGAAATGTCATAAGAGGATTTACAATAACGATGATGGTAGTTCCAGTGGAAGAAGTTTATGTTGAAGCTTTACAGGTCAAATATCTAATCATTGACTGGGAGGTTTACACTGAAGAATCCAGAAAATATTAGAAGATCATCAGGGTTGGTACTATAATAAGATTTCAATGTCATTGAGGATATGTGGCTGAAAGTATTTGACAAGGATGACTTGTTGTGCTAGGAACTTGGTTAAGAAGATTCAGTTCAACAACACTGCTGATGACAAGAAAGGTACATTATGGTTGATTAAAGAGGTGTTTGAACATAACACTATTTGATACCACTATGGAAACTTCAGAGATATATGCATGATCCATTGAAATGGAGATTATATGATACATGTGGGGTTCATCATGTGTCTACAGAGAGATGAATAGTTTTTTTATGCTGTAGAGAAAGAATATCCATTGTCAAAAGAAGTTCAGACTTTGATGTTGGTTAACAAGCTGTTAGTAGAACAACATTCAGAGATGGCAAATGAGATTTTAAGGAAAATCTTCATACAGGCAAACAGACCAAGACAATAAAGTGTTTGGAAGCATCCTCTCAGCACATATGGTTTAATTCAAAGAAACTTGTTGATTTAGAGGTAAATCACAAGTTTAAGGGAGGATTATTGGGAATTAAACTTATCACACTTAGTACTGCTAAGGGAAGAGTTTATACTGTCAAGCTTAGTTAGTACTACGAGAGTTAAAGATAGTACTGCTAGAAGAAAGTTAGTACTGTTAGTACTTACTTAACACTTCTTAAGGAGTTATGACTGCTGCATGAAGACTTAAGACTGCTAAAGAGATAAAGACGTGTGATATGATTTGTATTAGTTTATTTTATGTATATCTTATATTATTAGAAAGATTCATATAAGATAAATATTTAGAAGATTTGTAGTTATCTTGTAAAGGACTCCTTGGTGTATAAAATGAGATCCTAGGTTATGGTGTTATATACACATTCATAGAGTTTTGATATATAGCTTCAAGGTTATAAACCCTAGTACTACACAGAGTACTCATATTATTTGATAATAATATTAGAGCTTTTCAGTTATACCATTGTTCATACACTTTACTGTTTCATTAACATTCTTCTAAGTATTAAAGAGTAGATTCCGCATACTCTTTAGTATTCACAAAGTTTCTACTAAAGTTGTTTTGGATTTATCCAAAGTGACTTAACCTTTACAAGCTAAAGAATAGATCTTAAATTGGGATCAACAGTGCCCACGGAAGAGCATACTTGCTGAGGGACAAGAACGCTCACCAAGACCCGAACGTAGTCACGGGTACGTTCCTTCTAAACCAACATCTAGCTAGAGTATTATTTGATTCAGGAGCCGATAAAAGTTTCGTATCCATATCTCTTGCTTCTATGCTTAATATCCCACCAATTACACTAGATACCACTTATGACATTGAAATGGCCGATGGAAACCTAGTAGGCACTAATACCGTTATCCAGGGTTGCACTCTGATTTTGTTAAACCAACCTTTCGAAATTGACCTTATGCCGATTAAACTCGGTAGTTTCGACGTCGTCATTGGTATGGATTGGTTATCCAAGTATCATGCTAGAATTATCTGTGACGAGAAAGTAGTCCACATCCCCATCGACGGTGAAACTTTAATCATCCGAGGTGATCGAAGTAAATCTCGACTAAACCTCATATCCTGTATAAAAACCAAAAAGTATATATCCAGGGGATGTCAAATTTTCATAGCCCAAGTAATGGAGAAGAAGTCAGACGAGAGACGATTGGAAGATATACCACTAGTCAGAGAATTAACAAAAGTTTTTCGTAAAGACCTACTCGGCCTTCTTCTGGTTCGCCAAGTAGAATTCCAAATCGATTTGATTCCAGGAGCGGAACCAGCAGCCCGAGCACCCTACAGATTAGCTCCTTCATAAACGCAGGAACTATCTGACCAACTACAAGAGTTAGCAGACAGAGGTTTTATCTGACCAAGTACTTCGCCTTTTGGAGCTCCTGTCTTATTTGTTAAAAAGAAAGATGAATCTTTCAGAATGTGTATCGATTACCAGGAGCTGAATAAACTCACCGTAAAGAATCGTTGCCCATTACCTAGGATCGATGATTTATTCGACCAGCTTCAAGGTTCGAGTGTTTACTCAAAAATTGACTTGAGATCAGGCTATCACCAACTGAGAGTCAGGGACAAAGATATTCCCAAGACTGCTTTCAGAACGCGGTACGGACACTACGAATTCCAAGTGATGCCATTTGGTTTAACCAACGCACCTGTTGTGTTCATGGATCTCATGAACAGTGTGTGCAAACCATACTTAGATAAATTTATGATAGTGTTCATTGATGATATTCTTATCTACTCCCGTAACAAATAATAACACATAGATCACCTGAGAATAATCCTAGAATTACTAAAAAAGTAGAAATTGTATGCCAAGTTCTCTAAATGTGATTTCTGGATCAGTATCATGTAGTTTCTTAAGCACGTGATTGACAGTCAAGGAATTCATATTGACCCCACCAAGATTGAAGCAGTTAAGAATTGGGATCTCCTACCACACACACAGAGGTATGCCAATTCTTAGGACTCGCCGGCTACTATCAAAGATTCATCAAAGGTTTTTTGAAGATTGCAAAGTCTTTGACTGAATTAACCCAGAAAAACAAGAAGTATATCTCGGGAGAAAACCAAGAGTCAGCATTCCAACTGCTAAAATAGAAGCTTTGTGAAGCTCCAATCTTAGCATTACCAGAAGGAAACAATGATTTTGTCGTTTACTGTGATGCATCACTCCAAGGTTTAAGAGCGGTGTTAATGCAAAGAGAAAAAGTTATTGCATATGCATCCTGACAATTTAAGCCTCATGAAGAGAACTATACCACACACGACCTCGAATTGGGAGCAGTAGTGTTCGCTCTTAAAATTTGGAGACACTATCTGTATGGCATAAAGTGTACTGTGTTCACTGATCATAAAAGTGTTCAACATATCCTTGATCAGAAAGAGTTAAACATAAGACAACGTCGTTGGCTAGAATTGCTCGTAGATTACGATTATGAGATTCGTTACCATCCTGGAAAGGCAAATGTTGTAGCAGATTCCTTAAGCTGGAAGGAACGAATCAAACCACTCCGAGTTAGAGCATTAGTCATGACCTTTCACCCAAAATTACTGTGACAACCATGACTTGAGCAGGTTGGTCAAACCGTAGTGTTGACCTAAATGTATCTGTTGCAATGTATGGTTA
>BQNB010064126.1:1039-34319 GCA_026074375.1 Tanacetum coccineum | reverse complement strand
ACATGGGTAAAGTTTTTGAGATCAAAGGATGAAACTCCAGAGTTTGTCATCAACTTTCTTAAGCAAATACAGCTTGGCCTCAACAAAACAGTCAGATTCATCCGCACAGATAACGGAACGGAATTCGTCAACCATGTTATGTCTAAATTCTATGAAGGTGTTGGCATATTTCATCAAAAGTCTGTTCCGAGAACTCCTCAACAAAACGGCGTTGTTGAAAGACGTAATCGTACACTGGTGGAAGCAGCACGTACAATGATGATATTCTCGAAAGCTCCCATGTTTCTATGGGCAGAAGCTGTAGCCACTGCCTGTTATACCCAGAACCGATCACTAATTCATACTCGTCATAACAAAACCCCTTATGAGCTTGTGCATGAGAAGAAGCCTGATCTTACATTCTTTCGAAAATCTAGGAAAATTTCAAGCCAAAGCTGACATTGGGATTTTCGTTGGGTATGCTCCTAGCAGGAAGGGCTATAGGATCTACAACAAGAGAACTCGTCGATTAATGGAAACAATTCACGTCACATTCGATGAGATGCATCAGTCTATGGCTCCTGTACGCATAAGTTCAGGACCCGTGCCTGTCATCATGACCCCTGGTCAACTCAAATCAGGGCTCGCTCCAACCGACAAAGAGCTGGAAATGTTATTTCAACCGATGTTTGATGAACACCTTGAACAATCTCGAGTTGATGAACCAGTACCTTCTGCTACTGAAGTTAATGCTCAAGTTGTCCCACCAGGTACATCTTTGTCTACAACAATTGCTCAAGATGCACCGTCAACAAGTGCTTCATCGTCAACATCCGATATTCATCTTCCAGTCCAACATCAAGAAATTGCAGAAGAACCCATTCAAGAAGACACCCCAATCATTCACGATGTTCTTCATCCCTCACATAACCTTGTTACTGGAGATCCAGGTTCGGCACAATCATCATCTGGGAATGTTAATGCAGCGGAACCCAACCAAGTTAACTACCCTCCAGATCATCTCAGAAGATGGACCAAAGATCATCCTCTGGATAACATCGTTGGCAATCCCTCTCGTCCTGTATCAACCAGAAAACAGTTAGCATCCGATGCTTTGTGGTGCTGTTTCCATACTGAACTGTCCAAAGTCGAACCCAAGAACTTCAAAATGGCCGTGATAGAAGACTGCTGGTTTCAAGCCATGCAAGATGAAATTCACGAATTTGATCGACTTGAAGTATGGGAATTAGTACCTCGCCCAATCTATGTTATGGTTATCGCTCTCAAGTGGATCTACAAAGTAAAGCTTGATGAATATGGTGATGTACTGAAAAACAAAGCTCGGTTAGTTGCAAAGGGATATCGTCAGGAGGAAGGTATTGATTTTGAAGAATCGTTTGCTCCAGTTGCACGGATAGAGGCCATCAGAATATTCATTGCAAATGCCGCAACCAAGAATATGATCATCTATCAGATGGATGTCAAAACTGCTTTTCTGAATGGTGATCTTCAAGAAGAAGTCTTTGTCAGTCAACCTGAAGGATTTGAAGACCAGGATAATCCTACTCACGTATATCGCCTGAAGAAGGCTCTGTATGGGCTTAAGCAAGCACCAAGGGCGTGGTATGACACACTCTCAAAGTTCCTGATGGCAAACAATTTCTTCAAGGGTGCCGTGGATCCAACGTTATTCACACGCAAATCAGGCAAACACATTCTACTTGTTCAAATATACGTAGATGACATCATTTTTGCCTCAACAGATCATAATGCGTGTAACATATTTTCCAAAGAGATGAGCTCCAAATTTCAGATGTCGATGATGGGACAAATGTCGTTTTTCTTAGGACTTCAAGTTTCTCAAAGTCCCGGAGGCATCTTTATTAACCAAGCGAAATATGCTCTCGAAACCTTAAAGAAATATGGAATGGATCTCTCTGACCCTGTCGATACACCAATGGTGGATCGATTGAAACTGGACGAGGATCTCATGGGGATTCCAGTTGACCAAACTCGATTTAGAGGAATGGTTGGCTCCCTAATGTACCTTACAGCCAGTAGACCCGACCTTGTATTCGCTGTTTGCATGTGTGCTAGATATCAGGCTAAGCCTACCAAAAAGCACTTTGAAGCTATCAAACGTGTCTTTCGGTACTTGAAAGGAACCATTAACATGGGTCTTTGGTATCCGAAAGACAACGCCATGTCACTAACAGCTTATGCAGATGCGGATCATGCGGGATGTCAAGATTCAAGAAGAAGTACGTCGGGAAGTGCTCAGTTTCTTGGAGATAGATTGGTTAGCTGGTCATCAAAGAAACAACGAAGCACGGCAATATCAACTACAGAGGCTGAATACATCGCCATGTCTGGATGTTGTGCTCAAATCCTTTGGATGCGATCCCAGCTCAAAGACTACGGATTTGACTTCAATAAAATTCCTCTGTACTGTGATAACAAAAGTGCTATTGCTCTGTGCTGTAACAACGTCCAGCACTCTCGCTCCAAAACACATTAACATACGCACACTTCATCTGAGAGCAAGTGGAAAATAGAGGTGGTTGACTCTACGTCGTGGAAAACGAATTACAACCTGCAGATATTCTCACCAAAGCTTACCCAGAGAAGTGTTCGAATTTCTTCTTCACGCCTTAGGCATGAAGAGTTTGACCCTGAAACTCTCAAACGTCTTCAGAAGGATGTGGATGGAGGTAAACCAAATGCCTTTGTGTATCCTTTGTACATTTAAAACAAAAAAGAAAAGAAAAAAAGGGGGGGTTAATAAAATACTTAGCAATAATATTTTAAGTCTTTGGATTTACCTAAAAGGCTTGCAATTACTTCAAATTGCAACCCGGTGAATGTCTGGGCATGGATTACTTTATATCCATGCTTTATGGGAGGGGAAAGTAAAACAATGGTGGTGGGGGAGATGTTTGCCTGATCTTTTCATCTCAATCAACGACTACAGCTCTCTCATAGAAACCGGGTGTTCGTGTTTGAGGGGAGGTGAATGTGAAAAACATCTAAGCGGTGATAAAAGATGTTGGCTGCTATAAAAGTTGTAATTATAAGAAAGGTTTGTCTTAGTATTCTAAGGGGTAACATTTAAAGGGGAGTTAATTAATTTTAACTCGTATGGTCCAAAGTTATTCTATTGTTGAATGTTTAGGGTGTAAAAAGCATTTTGCTTTTTGTTTCCTCGCCGTATTAACAATAGGACCTAAGTTGGCCAATTGCTAATCTTAGAAATGCCTTAGTATATACTTAAAACAAGAAGACAAAGAAGATGAGAAACCAAAAAGACTAAATCGGCCAAGTTTGTATCTTGGGTGTAAATTATATAAGGGGCGGCGGGTTGCAATTAGTCTAAATCTTCGAGAAAAACAGTCAAAGAAAAAACACACACACACACTCACGCAAGACTGCCGCCAAGAAACTAACTCAACCAAATCGCCTGATTTCAAGGGATTCTCGCAATGATACGATGGCAGAAACAAAATGTTTCCCGCTCAACCTCCTCAAGAAACAGAATGAGCAAAATTGTTACAAGTTCTCAGTGGTTAACAATCGGGAAAAGCCCCTTTGTTCAACGCACAAATGATTCAAAAGAAACCCATCTTTCAGATATCAGTGACATTCTGAAGAATACCAACTTCTTCCAAGCATTGACTGCTCAGCAAATGTTCTGCTATCTACCTGCAACTGTCTGGAAGACAAATGTCATATAAACGACAAGGACTGGGGTATATAGTTGTCAACTTGATGGAACCATTGGTATCGATCTACGTGCTGATCTTACTAGAAAGGCATTAGCGTTTACTCCTTGTAAACCCTGCTCACCCATTGAGTTACCTCCGTCTGTGACACGTGCAAGTTTTTTGGTTAATGAGCTGGGTATATCCTGAACCTGTAGACTTGTCTCCAGTATTCGGACGAAATTATGTGTATTCAACCTTGGAGGGGTAATTCTTGGCTTGCTCAACCAGTGCTGACAGAAAGACTTCTTGTGGCATGTGACAAAACCCAGACACCCAGTTCTGCAAATGCTGTGGGGAATCGTCACTCAAACTAAAATATTGATCATGCAGAGCTAAGATGGAGAGTTTATTCTAGGGAATCCAGACATTTTTTCATACAAGCAAGCCACAAAGCCCAGTCTGAAGTCCAAAGAAGAAGTAACTCCTCTCCCTCATCCCGTATGGACGGTTTTCCAAAGTGATAATCTATTACTTGGCAAGTAATAACAACATCCATCGTCGTCCTGATTCTGCTGTTCATCACACTGGAGATGATTATGTCTTAGGAAATCTCAAGTTCGTCCCAAAAGGGGAGTCAGTTGAAGTGTTTGGAATGGCGATTCCCGATCCCTTGATAACCGAAGCCATTCAACGATCCTCTTATTATCCCACGTATGTAAAAATGGTTGCTGAGAATACAAAGAAAACCCCTCAAGGAAGTGCAAGCGTGCAACCTGCAACACAGCGTGACTTCACCCAAAGAGCTACAAACCACCACACCAGTCACCAAACCAAGCCAGTCCTTCCTCCGTCAAAAAAAACCTTCCAATGCGTAAGCTTCAACAGAAGTTAGAAAGGGGAAAGACTGCTTTCCACTTAGTTGACGAGGAAGATGAAAGCTCAACATGAAAGCTATTCCTCAAAGAGGAAGATGATGATCTGATCTTGAGCTGGTAAGAAGGATTGTGTTTGGAAACACCTCAAGAAAAGGGAGAGAGAGAAGGAGAAGGTGATAATGCTGACCTGGAACGGGTATCAAGCTTATTAGCTTAGATCTGGCCTTTTTGCCACAAGGTCGGGCACCGGTTGGAGGATGTGACGATCAGGGATCCAGTGTCCAGAAGCAACTCCCAACTGCTATGAAGTAGTATGCGCAAGGGGAAAGGCCGTTGTAATGAAGAAAAGTAGCTCATTTCCCTGGTGATTGTCAAAGAAGAAAAGATCTACTGATCAGGTTTATCCTTGCTAGGGCGTGATCAATCCCCTCCTGATTCTACAACTGGACCCTCTTCTCGACCCGATGATGATACATCAGAGAAGGTGATCCAGGAATCTTCATCAACATATTGGTTCAGAAAGAACATGAGAGTGATAAGGAATCTGGTACTCTAAAGGTGACAAAGGTTCAAAGTGAAATAGTAGGTCTACGTAACATCAGGATGTACTGTAAGCATTTTGTATCAGACTCTGAGAAAGCACATGGGTCTGGCTGGCCAAACCCTGAGCCCATGCAAGAAGAACAGTCTGGGATCAACTCTGGAAAATTACATGTGTCTCTTGCTGGACCAAACCCTGAGCACATGAATGATGAATTCCTCGCAACAGCCTACCCAAAGGTTCATGAAAACCTGAAGCTCATAACAGACGAACGCGTCATCGATGATAAACCAGCTAGTCATTCTGGTTCTATGTCTTCCATGAAAAATCTCGATGACACTTTTAACTTTGGGGATCAATTTCTTCATGACAAACCAACCGAAGAGGATCAGGAGAGATCTAAAGGTAGAGAGGTGTATGATTCCACCTACCTGATTTAAGCATCAGACAGTAACCTCAACTCTCCAGTGATTCCTCCCTTCACAGAGGTTCATCTTCTAAGCCCTCATTTCAGTCACTCTTCCACCAATTCAACAAGCGAAAGCTACAACAATCAACATATTTTCTCCCTGAAATACTCCATTCATCGCCCTTCAGTTAAGAGTGGGCAAGATTGGAGCCAGAGATGTCTGAAGGGAAGAAGACTGATCACTCTGCTGAAGTTTGGGTATTGGCTTTAATTCGAAACCAAGTTCCTACGGCTGTTGATAATTATTTAGGAACGAAACTTGATGATGCTCTCCTTAAGGTTCTTGAATGACACACTGCCGATTTAATCGCGAAATACTCTGTGTTGCCTGGCCTAGAGTCTGTCAAGAATCAGGAATCTGAAAAGAGTTCGAAGGAGATTTATAAAGCCAACAAGGAAACAAGATGAGGAGGAAACTAGATTCAACTTACTCCATCAGGTCAACTGATAAAAGTTGTTCTTTGGGAAGAATTTGATCTAAAAAGTCTATCTTCAGTCACATGAATAAGAAGAAGTCTGACAACAAAAACACGACCCACGACTAACGTCTTACCATGCTCTCATGATGCTTTAATAGCGGATGAAAGACGCATGGATAAGGGATAGTTGCAGATCAGGTGAAAGACCACAAGAGAAAGATGATAGTGTGATTGATGAAGACGATGATGATGATGAAGGCCTTCAGCCTGGATCAAACCAGGGTAGGTCTATAAAGAAAAGACGATCTGATTCTGCCACTTCTGGGTCTAGCTAAACTCCTAGAAAGATAATGATCAAAGTTCACAGAAGCCTAAGGGAGTCTGATGCATCTGCGTCCAAACATACACCCATCTTTCACCTCAAACTGGATGGCAGATCACTAACAACAAGAGATGCTTGGTGTTGACTCTTCGATGCACAATCTGATCCCGAATCAGAACACTTCTGAACAATTTCAGAAGACATGTCAAAGCTAGGATGAAAGATATTGACTCAGATATGGAGGACACGGACAACGCTCACATTCCTAAGGGTATTTGTCGACCACTACGTGGTTTAAGCCGATTCCAGAAAGCGAGAGACCTGCTACACCTGAGCCAGAATGGGACCATTCCACCGAATGATTTCCCGGAACCAGAACATAACTGGGCAAATGCATACGCCACAACGTATAAAGCTCCTGAGGAAACAAGTTCAAAGGAAGACTATTTATGTATTGGTTCATTCATCAATTGGTTTGCAGACGAACAGGAAAGAAGAAACTCTGCAAGTTGATTTAGAGGCCAGCTTTTAACCTTGTTAAAGCCTTTCACAAGACATTGTCTTTTCTTCATATCCTGATGGTTGAATGCATAGTGCTGACAAATAAAGTTGATTTGAGTAATCCTGAGGGTCATCAAATTCTGAGAAATATATATGAACCACTGCCTTAGGCGGTCCACAGGGTTCAGGTTACTATTCAACCTTAATTCTTCTTCAATAAGGTTCTGGAATATTTGCTGACAGGTGACAAAGATGCGAAGGGGAATTTGCCTCTATCCATATCTAAGCTCAAAGCCGCTCACGTTACCTGACTTTGGCCTTGAAGAGATTAGTTCCTTCGTGGTGGGTTGAGACGTGAACGCGGAATTATGACATTAGTGCGGTCTATGAATCACCTCATGGTGGTTTAGGAGGAAGGGAATTCTATATATCAACAACAGTGAGTCCTCTGATCGTGAAGCAGTCAGATCGCAGATGCGAATTCTTAGTGTGATCAGCGTCAAAGTGTTTTGAAAATTGGAGACAACTATCTAAGAGAGATAAATTCCTTCGCGAAGATTACCAAGAATACAAGATCTCGGAAAGGATTTCAAAAAATCTGCTCCAAATGATTTTGAGATCTGGTTCCTTTCATATTCAGAAAAGCTCAACCATCTACCCAAGACTAGGCAAGATCAGTCTTCACACAACAGTCAAACATGTGGTAAAAGAACCTGTTGATCAGGAATCGTGTGGCGAAGACTTACAGCTCGGGATTGAAAGCTACCAAACAAAGATCAACCTTTGAACGGGACCTAATTGGGATGCAGCCGACTAGTACTTCAAAGAAGACTATTACGATCGTCCTAAGCCAAGAGCGTTGTCTACAGAGACAGAAATGAAACAAAGAAACTGATGAGGCTGATGAGCTTCACAAGTTATGATGGGACGGTGACTAAGAGTATGGAAAAGCTAGACCTATGGTTAAAGACTTCATCAGTTCGGAGTACAATAAGTGGCATGGAGACTAGGACGTGGTCAGAGGATGACAGAGAGAAGTAAAGACTTCATCACAGCATCGAGAAAAGCTACAGATAGAAGGATCTATCGAAGTCTAGAAAGCTTTGTTGGAGGACGAATAAGAGATATTGACTACAGGCTGATCAACAGAACAACGTGACGACATCGTCATTACAATCAAAAGGTCAATCTTATCTCTTATTGTGAATAATATACCTTGTACATTAGTAGCTAGTTAATCTCTTGATGATTAAGTGTAGGAGTAATTGATATCCCTCAACGATTGAGGGGGAGCAGTTATATGTTTCATACACGACTTGTGAGTTAAGGACACACTTTTCTCCCAAATTTTATAACATATTTAAATCAATTGATATCCAAACTGGTCAAAGGGTTTAAAATTTCTGATAAGGGGAGAAAATGTGATTATAATAGTGTATAATAAAGAACAGTGATTATGAGGGACTCATATATACTCGCCTAACGTGCTTAAACAATTTCGTATACCGAAAAGCACATTTGAGGTGGGGGCGTTCTGAAAAATATCAAAAACAAATCGAGGTACTAAACGCTTTGATATTTATATCGTAAGTACCTTAATTGATTTTTCAGCTGGTTTTATGGAAAGGAGAACTGTACCTAAAGACCGACCATGATTGTACTTAATTGGAGTTATAAGATTGTAAGGTTAGGTACTATTCCCAAGATTCAGCCAGAACCGGAGGGATCTACCAACGGACAATCACTAGGTTAGTGTAAGAAGTCTGAGGTTATGACATGAAAAAAAGGAAGTTAAAAGTGAGAATAGGGAAAGTACCGTCTGAGATGGGAGCTAGTACGGGAATAAACCCAACAAGGTTTAGTCATGAGTCTAGGTAAGCACTGAAGGGTTGAAGAATTAAAAAGAATTGTAAAGTAAGGGTGTTAAAGAAAGGAAGCCCTCCATTCACCGCTTATGGCAGGAAACCGGGATGTCAATTCATCTGCTGCCAGAATCACTAAGTTGATTGCTGACATTGAAGATAGACATAATGGACCAGTGATGCAATGCACAACCTCCTAGCCACTCAGAATCTTTCAAAAGTGTTGTTTCATTTCTCACAGAGTCTAAAACGTTATCTATTGACTTTTTACTAACGAGTTAGTTGATATTGACAGGTGGCAGTCTGCTCCTAGCCTTCGATTACTAAAACAAAATGCACTATGAGTCTAGAGCCAAGAGATCGTCAATTAATCTCGATAGGACACATATCCAATTCTCTTGTCTTTCACACACTGTGGAAACAAGTCGATCCTAAGAGTCCTACGCATTATCCCTGTGATATTGCCAGAACGTCCGAGTGAAACGATAGCTGTTCAACAATGAGATGGAAAATCCTGCTAGAGCCAACATCTAAACAAGCTCTGGTAGGTGGACTTGTGCGATTCTACAAGAATATCATCTTGTTTGTCAACTGGAAAGAAACAATGGTTAGCGGTTCTGCGTGAATCAAACTTGTTTCCTGTATAGAATGACGGTTATTTTCATTTGACAAAACAATCAAAACTCTCGAAGTGTTGCAAAATTCTTTCATAAGAAAACATTGATGTCCATTCAATCAATTTTCTCTTTATTACTAACTGTTATCATTACCGGATAAACTTAAAGATGGCAGATGGAAGATGAAAGTCCTAGTTCCGGTGATGTCAATGTAAATAAACGAATGCCAAGACACATGTACTACACTTGTTATGATGCCATGAAAGACCTCATAAAGGGTCAAAAGTGCCGCAACTCTGAAGTCATGTATTCTTCACAAGGGCCACAAAGATGGCGATCCATCACTAGATGATGTAAGATATGTTTGGACGTGATCTCAAGAAAGCTCAAGATACACCAGTCAAGGGACAACGTAGATGGGAATCAAAAGATTAACTATCCCAAATGTACAAGAGATCAAATCTACGAGTTAAAGAATGAAGTGATGAAGTTTGTATTCTCTGGGGTGACCTCCCTTAGGGGCGATATTGTTTGATATAGAAAAAAGATCGGTCCCCGTTGTATTTTTACTGTTTATTATAGCTCGTAGTTTAATAGTTAATAGTACGTTTTTCTGTTTTAAGTCGGGTACGAATACCCGGTATATTGTAAGTACTATATATAGTCTCTTCCAACTTTGGAAGAGATAAGCTAGTTCATTATTTCATTCACAAAGAAACACTTTCTCTCTCTAGACTATTCTCTCTCTAGTGTTTCTCTCTCTAGAAACTAGCCAGATCCAAGAATCGACCCCGTGTTATGATATAGGATATACCACAAAAACTTTGTTTCTTAGCATATATTTGTGTGTAACTAAACGCTTCATTATCATTTAAATATATATTATACTATATGTTTTTCAATTGTTTTTTTCATTCTTCTGCATTTTTTTTCATGAAGCTAGCCTGCCTATCCGGGCGGGCTATGCAACTAGTTGACTTATATAGCTTTTAATTTTTACTATTGGAATGGTGACCTTGTTATGTGGTGGTGATTGAATCTGGTGTGAAATAACCTCCTTAAAGGATGAAAAACATTACGAGTAATTATTATAACCTTAAATCTTCAAGAAGCGGGAAATAATGATTATTTTTCAGTTGGATCGATTTCTTGTATGTGAGATATTAGCACTCTTGAGAAGTGTGTGTTATTTTGGTCACCAAGGTACTTTATATGTCATTAATGTAACCCTAGGATGATTGTCTTCTTTTGCAGATGGGGGGTGTGTAAACCCATGGTTGTTAGAATGATACAGTCGACATCTATTACACATATTATGATCACTTTCACACTCATAATGAGCCACGTGCACATTATATTAATGGTCTGAATGTTTTATATATAAATAGATAATATCAAACTAATTTTAAAAATTACATTTATAGTAATCTAAAACTTTAAAGTTATCATATATGTTCAAATATCCATTTTAAATTAACACTTAAAATAATATTATATATTATTTGATTTAAAATAAACCATTATCCTTGTTTCTCTTTTCCTTATAAATCGCACAAATACCATCATATATTCATTAAGTGCTCATTTCTTATATTGCTTATTATATTCAATTCGAAGTTATGAACAAAAACATAACTTTACTATGGATACACAATAGTATCTTCATATGTGTTCATTGATTAATACAAAATGCTACTCATAAGACCGTAACGCAAAATGTTTGCTGCTCAAAACTTCATAAATTGACTAGGATGAACAAGTTCAGAAAAAAATTAGCCGCACACAAAGTGTGCGAACATTTAAACCAACAAAATACATAACAAAAAATCACTAGTCTCAAATAAACTAAATCAACACAACAAGAACAGTAACGAATAGTCTTCACGAGCTTTTTCATATCTAACCCGATGACGTATATGATGTTTCACAAACATATATGATAATCTCAAGTTTTAGATTCGATATATATGTAATTTTTAGGTTAGGTTCGACATATATGTAATTTTGAACCATAATAGGGATATATATGAAATTTTCCCTTATTAAATATATATTTTATTTTTTAGTTGGTCTTAATTTATTCTTAAATTTTTCAATGGGTCGTAATCTTAAACAATTAATGCTTCTTATCATGTGCCTCTAGGGTCTTTAAGTTGAAAAAACCCGGGTAAATAATTAAACATATCAAAGTTGCATTTGTCTTCGCACTAAAACACACAAGAGAAATACTTCTTTTACGGCTTTCACACCACAACTTTAGATTATGGGTATGTTTAGTAGCAAGTATTTCTAGCAGCTATTGGTTAACGTTTTGTACAAATCAAAATGCCGTTTTTAGTAGGGCTTATCACAGTATGAAAATCGATTTGGTACGAAACTCCAGACCGAAATGTCGGTTTAGGTCTGGGTCGGTTCGCTCCGGTCTCACACAGCATAATAGCTGGTTTTGTGTAAGGCGGAACCGGACCATATGAGTTTATGGATTGATCGAGGACCGGACCGATATATATGTTCGGTCCGGTTTCTCAGTTTGCTCAGGTCCACGGTTTATGATGCTCGACCCTAACTTCTAGAATCACTTACGAGCAACTAACGATTCCACCTGCTAATTAATAACTATACAATCATGTTACCAAAGTTTTTATAGAAACAAAACAATTTTTGCTTTTGCTCCGGCTTTTCGCTCTGAATACGGCTATTCTTTTTTCTATTGCTAGTCTTCATCAAAATATATTATAACGTCGACCAAAACACTATTGTTTCTTACCTGCCTTTTTAACCTCTCATAACAAGTTCATTTCACATGATATAATAATGATGATGATGATAACTACACCATAATATAAGTTGATAAAATATTCTAAAACACTATCCACCTATGGCTACCATATTAAATATGATTTCTTATCTACCAACATGCTTAAAATAATAATACGTGGTCATAAACAATTATTAGTCTTTTACGAGTATTTGCATTGATAATTTAGATTTAACATCTATGCAAGACCGGTAAATTATTTTTTATACAAATGGAGTTTATTGAAAAGTGGTTAACTTTGTCGATAATTTAAAAAATGTGTATGTGGATCCCCAATGCTATAATTGTTTTTGTAGGTATTATATTTGGCAGAAGTGGATGTTTTTTATCGTTTAAACCAAAAATAAATCATATTCATACTTGTGGCCAATAACGGGCCGTGTACGCACGTCGTTTAACAATGACTCCACTTACTTGCATAATTAGCGATCTTCCACTTTGTAAGACGCACGATTAGTCTATTTGTTTAACTTTTTAATTTGTTTTGATGTATCATTAAGGGTTTAATGCCTCATAAAGTTAAGTTTTTTAGTTTGTTTGTAGCACAAATTATGCTAATTGGTTTTGGTTCTTACCATTGTAGTATTGCTTTAATGCAGGGCTGATCACGGTTTGAAAATCAGACCAATTCGAAAATTGATTTGGTCTAAAACATCGAACCGAGTCAGACCGAAATTTTCGCTCCATGTCCGGGTGGGTCCAGTCCGGTTCGTCGGTCCGGTCCGATCTAGTCTAACAAAACATAATGGTCGGTTTTGCGTACGAGACCGGATCGCACCGAAGACCGAATATGAGGGAAAGATGGACCGATGACAGGACAAAAATATGTTCGACCCGGTTCGGTTCGGTTTGTTGGTACGGTCCGGTTCAGTTCGGTTTCTCGGTCTGGTCCGGTCCGGTCAGTGGTCTATTAAGCTTAGCCCTACTTTAATAATAGAGTAAATTGCAAAAATGGTCCTTGTGGTTTGGCCAAATTGCAGATTTGGTCCGTCGAATTTTGCAATTGCAAAAACAGTCCGTATTTTGAAGGTTTGGTTCCACTTTTGGTCCTTGGTCAACCTAAAATGACTAAAATACCCCTCTGTTCTTTTACAAAAACCGTCCGTTAAGAGGGGTATTTTAGTCATTTTAGTTCGACCAAAGACCAAAAGTGGAACCAAACTTTTAAAATACGGACTGTTTTTGCAATTTCGAAATTCGACGAACCAAATATGCAATTTGGCCAAACCACATGGACCATTTTTGCAATTCTCTCTTAATAATATCACTCCCTCACCGCAAACATCCAGTTGATCGGTTAAGTGAGAGCTTTGGAAGAAATATGTCTTTTGTTTAACTCTTGACCAAAATGTCGTTGTAATATGTGTTTATTGTCTGAGGCTTAAAGAAAGGTCAGTCGGCAACCAAAGAGGTGCTCGAGATCAAGATTTTTCCGCTGAAATTAACCTTTTGATATATTTGCTTTGGTTACTCGAAAAAATGTTAACGACAAATAAGAAATCATTTTATGGCACCCCTCGAAGAAAAATCATTGGATACAGTTTTGTAATGCACTGTATATTATTATAACATTGGGTACGATAAATAAAATATAGCCAAACTCGTTAGTTAGGGATTAGGTACCCGAAAAAAAAACATTGAATTAAGTTTCAACATCTTCGAAGAAACCTTAGCTACTAAGAGTCAAGTTCATATCTTAGCTCTTAAGGTCAAAATAATTTGACAAAAATATGCATAAAAGATATTTTCTATACATTCGATGATATATATACTGAAAGACAATAAGTGTAATGACGACCAGAGATGAAATCAGGGGTGTTTCGGAGGTGTCGGGACATCCATAAATAATTGTGTCGCAGTGTAATTTTTGTTAAAAAATCTTGATTTTTTTTAAATGCAACCGGTGGTTAAAATTTATGTTTTTCGGATTGTATAGTTTATTTAAAGTGTACCTGGTCACTTTGCGTCATGATTTCATCCCTGATGACGAGTTAACTATACATTTAAAATAAAAAATAATAATAAGCTTCTTGATTCTAACATAAAAGATCCAAGCGAAGCTTAACGTGATTAGTAACATGAAATCTTCCATGTCCCTTAATCGAGAAGACTTAAGAAAATACGTTCCGATCAAACTCAAGTTTTGTTTGAGAAGACTTAATCGAGTAGACATGTTCTACTAACCCTATCAAATTTTCAAACCGTATTAAAGTATTAATTATCTTTTGATACTTATTCTTAAACTACTTTTCAAAAATATTCAAATTGATAGATATGTTTTTAATATATTTGTGGATTGTAAATCTTAGATTTAAATACTAGTTTTAATGCCCGTGCACGCACGAGGCTTAGACATTATGTTTTTTTTAAATATATGTTATAATTTTATTTTTTTGTTTTTATAAAGTTATGTTATAAAGTCATTATTGAAATAATTTGAAAATAATAGATTATTAAATCTTTTATTAATTATATAACTTGGGATTAGTTAGTCATTTTTTTCTTTTAATTTACCTATTTTTCTGACTCGACATTATGAGCCGACTAATACCAGCGAAACTACCCTTTTAGGTAGCCCGAAGTCGGCTCAAGTGAACTTCCGAGGCCACAAGGGGATTAATTTTCTCCTCGATATATTCGAACCATTCACCTCCATGTACTTGATATTGTATATGTTTAATGATTATAGTTAAATGAGTGTGTCATCTATACTTAGGATTAATGGTCATACTTTGTGTTAAAAACATGTAAAATTTTAGCCTTCACAATCGATTTAAAAGCATCAAGTTGACTTATCAAAACTCAATATTCATAGAATATAGAAAAACTAAAAAAAAAGCTCACAATATATTATTATGATTTTGAATATAGTTTTGGTCAAAACAAGATTTCCGGCATTGTATATCTTCAATACATAATAAAAATGTAAAAAGAGTTTCACCCATTTTTTCCGTCCATCAACACTTTTTTAAGATATAAAAGTGGCCTAGATTGTTGTATATGATTTATAGGCATACACACATGTCAATGGAATAAAAACTATTTGAAATTTTTTAAAAAGAGTTTTACCCATTTTTTCCGTAATCAACACTTTTTAAGATATAAAAGTGGCCTAGATTGTTGTATATGATTTATAGGCATACACATATGTCAATGGAATAAAAACTATTTGAAAATTTTTAATGTTAGAATTTTAGTATATATTAAACTAAAAGAAAAAAATACAATTTTTTCAAACCTATCAATTAATAGTTTAGAAAACAATTTTTCTTTATTTATGATATTTTATGTGCTTTGGTGTTTTTTTATTTGATTTTACAATATAATTTCAGGCCGCCAATGAAAAGTCACCAAAAAGTTTTCGGGTAGATTTTTGTGATGTGATTATATACTGTTAACTATTTGTTTGGAGGTAAAAAATTATTTACGTTTGTTCGTATTTTATATATAAAGTCTAGGGGAATAATGTTTAAGGGGTTATTTGTTTATTTTTTAAAGTTATAATAAAATTTGTAAATTTATAAATTTACACTTAACTATATACAATTTATTTAAAATTAAAAACCACTAAAGTTTTATTAATTACCTCCTGTTTTTTTAAGTTTTTTTTTCCACAAATTTGACACATATATTTTTATGTGTTTTTTTTCTCCATCATATTTCTCCACGAAATTTTTTTAATTTTGACCAAATTGATTTAATTTTGACTTTTTATTGACCAATCAGATCGCACGATTTTGCCTACGTGGCAAAATCAAACGTTCTGATTGGTCCAATTTTTAAATTCATAAGATTCAATTTGATGAAAAACTCCGAAATGATGTAATTCTTTTATTATATAAAAGATAACGTGAGTCTTCGAATTTTTAATTACTTTAAGATTGGGAGTAATAAAGAGTCGATGACCGAGTCTTCCCTCACAGAGGCCGCGTCCTCATTATTATGACCCACCAACATGACGCGTCCTCCTTACCACGACCCATCAGGATGACGTGTTTTCAAGCTCAAAAATGCAAGACAAACTTGGTATTGTGGACGACCGAGTGTCTGAGTCGTGTAGTGTGTGTTTTTATACGTGTATGTTTTGATGAGGTATATTTGTGTTTAAGTGGTAATGTTTTGATTGTAAAATTTGTTGTCTTATTACACTTAGTTGGTTGTAAGAAAAAAGTTAATGTAACGTTGATACGAGATACCAAACCTGGTTTAGTGTACTAGTTTAGTAAACTTTTTTAACAATATGAAATACGTACAAATTAAAGAATAACAATAGATTAGAGGTGGGTGGAGATGATGTGAAAGGGGACAATTATGTTCCCTCAAAGTTGCTATCACAAATCATAATCGAACCTACCCCGACTTAATTGGGTTTTCTCTCACGTGCCTGCCACCCTCCCTTCCACCATCTCTCTTTTGTTAATACTTTAATAATTCATTCTTTATATGATATTCATGCAAGATGTGATTTAGATCTCTTACATGAATCCACTTGAATATTCTTGCAAGAGTAATTACTAGGGCTGTGTTTGGCAAGGCTTATAAGCAAGGTTATGAGGCGTGGCATGGCGGCATAATCAAGCCTAACGCTTTTACGAGTCACGACGAGTCATGACGTTTTTAAAGCTTAACTTAAAGCGGCGCAAAATATGAAAATATTTATAAATTCATATATTTATATCATATTACAAATATATAGAGTTTACAAAAAGTGTCATACATAAGGAATAAAGTCAAGAAACTATATTTGCATGTAATTTTTTCTTTCTATATATTAAGAAATACGATTTTTATCGAAATTGAATGTCAAAAAACTTTCATACATCACGTTTGATCGCGGTCTTATCACGTGTTTTGCATCCTATCTCACGTCAAGCCTTAAGCCCAAGCTTGATCTATTGCGCTGGCGTGAAGGTCAGCCTCGCGCCTTTGCGGGGCCGTTGCGCGCCTTTTAGAACCATGCTTATAAGAGGTTACAATGACTTAATGATAAAAAAAATAAACCACATTAACTTAGTAATTTCTTTCATAATTCATACGTTTTCATAAGCTCGGCTTTTGGGACTTATAATTAGCCAAATTACTTAATTGTTTCAAATAATATAATCATTTATTATATTTGAATTAAATTCGATGTATTTTTATGTAATTTTACATTAATAAATTTTTCAACTCTATAAATTCGGTCCAAAAACAATTTGTTAAAGTCTAAATGTACACTTTCAACTTTATAATATATGCTTCAACTTCAATTCATTTCGCCAACATACATAAACAGGTTATACCCTAACCACTAAATTTAACATATTCACTATATGTGTGTTGATTGCAAGAATAACGAAAGCTTTACAACCCTTTATTCAGTACATTTAAACAGTACATTTAATCGTTGTAGTGTAGCAAATCAAAGTACAGGAGATTGATTGTTCTCTAAAATAATAGTGTGGTAGATTCATTGAGTATGACAAAATGATCTAAAAAGCTAAATAAGTTTAATTTTTGGTACTTTTTGTGTTTTAACCGAAAGCAAGTAAATTATCATGGTTTTGAAAGATTTGATTTTAAATTAATATTAACCTAAGATATTAAAATAAAACGAAAGAAAACTAATTGTTGTGTAAAGTTATATATGTGAAAAACGTATTTATCTAGGGTGCAATACTTTTATCATTAACTAGCTATATTTACTGAATTTATCACGCTTTAAGTTGTGGTCATGAAGGATATTTGTGTTGGGTTTTTACATCTATTTAACCATTAAATATATCACGAGTACGCAGCGGAAAAGATAAACACGTATAGAATATGTAATTAACAAGGGTTCAAGAAAGTGTGTACCTTTTAGCAATTAACGAATACACCGTCTTGAATATACGCGTGTGTATAATATAAATACCACGCTAAACCAAACAAGTTACCAAAGTAGATAACCTCTATGGTATGCACACACTACACGTCACTGAGATACGCTAGGATGCTAGTCCTTCCTTCACGATAAACAACATAACACGATGTTCTTGTTTTGAGATTTAACGTCACACGATCGAATTCCCAAGGATTAATCGTCGAACACAATAAAAGAAGGAAAGATAATCAATGCATGTGATTTAGTAAACAACATGCATACTGTATGATGTATGTATACAACATGCATGATATTGCATGCTCACATGACTTTTTCATACGCATGGTTTTATAAATTGTGAATGGTGTTGTACGTATAACCTTTTGGGTTATTATCTCTCGTCGCACGAATGAATGAGGAGGTAAGGGAATATATATAGTCCCAATACTTGTTCTCCAAGTCATACTCAAACACCTCCTCTTGTTTGCTAGAAACAACATTCGGACCCCTCCTTCTTTTCTTGTTCGACCATTTAATTATTTCGTGAAACATATTAATATAATTAATATACAATATTATGTAATAACATTAATAAACGTTATCCTCTGTGGAAAACGTGTGTGCCCCCTTCAGGCTCAATATTTCCGGCCGTATATTTATGTTTGTATGATATGGACATATCCCAACCAGCTTCCTACTTGGTCATGTCTAAATAAAATATAACAACATTGGTAAGAGTTCTTCTAGCAACACGCCATTGTTCCCAGAAAGTCCATGAGTTTACTTTCGTTAAAGTCACAGTTAAATGATTTATGAATTTACAATCCTTTGTGTCCTGATTACGTGTTTTTTAAAAATGGTTATGGATCTAAGTCTTTCCATTATATAACCGATGTGTTTTCGTATATTTTGTTAATCAAGGATTACCAAAACTCATTGAGTGTCATATCTACTGTGTTTTTGGGTTGCTGGCCACACTACATCTGATTACCCTACGAGTGGTGGCCCAGTGCGCATATTCTTCAATATTGAGGAACAAATTATTTATTGACTACAGTGTCTAGTCATCATATCGACATAAACCTTCTGACTAGCCCTTATTAGTTACTTTATTCAAGACAACTTTAAAACTAGATCAAGAAGGATTATTCACATATGCAAGACCTACATGCATCTCAAGTCTAAGGATTTAGTAAGTTAGAATCACTTACAAGATTTCACTTAAATGACGCCGATCCATAAATGATATCATTGTAGTTGGGGAAGTCCACTATTTCATCTTTGAATATCATGTGAGCACAACCGCGGCCACATCTTTAATATCCAAGATATCACAATCACTCAGATTTGTCTTAATTTAACAAATGATTCCCATATTGATATCTACAATGGACCTAATTTTGATCATAAAATATTATTAATGGATATAAACATGCAAATATAGGACACAATTTATATTAAACAATAACCCCACATACCTCGTATCATTTCATTAAAAATTGTCTAAAACATACTTTATCCAAATACTAATAGATCAAATGCATGTAATTTTAGTTGACAAATAATGCCTCAAGATACGATAATGTACTTGTTCGACAAAGGCTTAGATTTCGTAATTTTCAACTTGCATGTGATCTTTAGGAAATTTTGAGGGAGTACTTATTCTAAGAAATTCAATAAGTGAAGTTCTTGAATATGTCTGATTGATTGTTTGTTCATTATATCCAAATATCTCGACACACTATATCTATTAAGGTGTGTAAACATCAACTATTGATGGACATTCATCTTCCACAGCTTCCCAAAATGTAAAGCTTTCTTGTTCTTTAATGTTTAATGCAATTATGCTCTCAGTCGAGCAAAATTTGTCCACATGGTCTTCCATCCAAACAGGAAATCATACCATTAACTCGTTTGTAGTGTCATCTCAATTTAAAATTAGCAGCCGTATGTACTATAAAACATTCCTCATGCTTTAAATCCTGTAAACGATGAATATTCTCTTAATAATATTTGGCACCTCATGAACTCCAAGTTCATTGGTTTATTCTTATTGCACAACAAATTGTTGCAATATATATCCTTAGATTTCTAATTACTCTGGACAAATCCATATCTAAGAAGAATTCTAATCCAACATATTTCATTAAAATATTCAATTAATGATTATCTAATAACTTTTGGATTACAGATACCAATATTGTCAAATCATTCTTGTATCTCATGCATGATTACAATCGATTCATATCTACACAATATGATGTACATAATGAAATCTTTAGTCCAACTCAAGATTTCTTCATGTCTTATCTTATCAAAAGATAGTATCAATGAGACTTTTTAAATGGTTGTCAAATAATGTTAGATTTATAGACCGCATCTGATTTATAAACAATAAACATTATTTCAAGGTTGTATGTTTAATTTCCTAAATCTTTAAGGTGAAGGACACCTGAACATAATACTCCCACTAGCTTTTAGAAATACTCAGGAGTTGTCTTTATTTAACAATAAACATGAGATTATTCTCCTAGATGCTTGCAATGATCCATACTTGGATTCTTAGCGTTTGTACACTGTATAAAGATTTTATAAATTCATAAACTCCTTTGATTACTAACCGTCCTCGCAATAGTAATCATTCAATGAAGAGTTTTAAAATTCCAATGGTCATGTTTCAATCTATGATGAACACTATATGACAATCAACCATCTTTATATAATAAATGCACATAGAAAGAATATTTAATCACAATTAATTGCTTGAGTATGATTAAAATCCTATCATAATGTATGCATTATGTATGTATACAACATTGTCCTTATGAGTTTGACACCAAGAACCAAACCACTTGGGTTTTTCTTCTCTTTTAAAACTCATTCTAACTTTACAGTCTAACTGTTTAGTTAAAGATCAATCAAGTTCCAAAATTGATTATCTTGTGGAAACATCTTAATCCATTCCTAGTTTGAGTCATTTGTAAAATTCAAAATTCAACAATGATGTTAATGGTCTACACATGATACCGGAATTCAAAATTAATAATGCATCTTTAACAGGTTCCCAGATCTTGTGACTCAGATTTCCTCAATATTGAAATAACATTTTATCAATCAAGTATATGAGGCATCCTTACGGATCTTATGAACGATAATTATATCATTAGAGATTTAACCATTTACATGTAAAACATTTACATATAAAGCCTCGGTATGATATTCACTAGTGTGTTTAGAAGGTTATGTATTTTGTATTTTATATCTCTTCCAGATCTAAAACGTTCCCACTTGCCTTTTGTAATTAAAGAATCTTCTATAATTACTTAGCATGTTGAGTAACAATAATTTATTCTCTTTTGAGACATTACAAGATACATTGATAGTTGCTGAATCTAGTTTGTTAATATCACTCTTCATAAGAATTTTAACAAATCCAGAACTTAAATTTTAAGACAATATGAATCATCACATTCCATAATCATAATTACGTCTTATTAACCTTCTAGGTTGGAGTCTTATTTGAGTATATACAAGACATACTGAATTTTCAAACTTGCGAGATTTGGAGGTGAAATATTTAAAGTTATGAATCAAATAATTCCAAAGAATTTAGATTCAAACTTAGACATACCTTGAATATGTGGTATTTATGAGTAATTTTTTGTGAGAACTTTTTCCAATATTTTAATAATTAATACTCTTTAGGTCACATACTTATCAATTGTGTCAAACCAAATTTGAATATATAGTATTTAAAAACCTATTTGCATGCAATAATGTATACGGTTTCTTCTATTTCAAGAAATCTATCAATTGTTACACGATACATGATTTTGCCTTTGACTAATTCAAGGACTTTTGTTCTTGTCATAGCCAGAAAGATGTCACTGTACCTTTATTTTATAAGTCTTTTAAAATTAACGGGATTAGTGTTTATTAATTTACAATAAACATAAACATATTTAACTAAAGTAATTCTGAACACCAACTCTTGGCTTCAGTAGTAATTTCAAGTTAATCAAGATTACTTCATTATTTGTGACATTCCAAGAGCACATAAACCTTTTACTTGAAGTAGTCTATAATTAGTTTACTTCATGATTATGGACATTCCAAAAACACATAACCATTTTACTTGAAGTAGTATTTATTCATATTCTCGACATATGTTTCTTACCTTAGGTTCAAGAGAACTTTTAATCATATTGTTTTTGTCCCAATAGGTGTTGTTCCTTGCACGCAATAAATATTTCTTTCCATTGTGCATGCCAACATCATACATGTAGCTCAAACCTTACGGACATTCTGTTTGTTTTGTGGACAATATGATAGTGTCATAGATATTAGCTTTACACGTAGTTATATAACCACTTTGCTATAATAAACCTTGAGTTTTTTTTTAGGTGTTTATAGTCGAAAAAAAGTTATATTATTTCAAGAGAAGCAAGGAAATAATTTCTAGTTTTACTACCAAGATTAAACTTGTAGCTCCCACTGAATTTAACAACATCACCATGAATGTCTGTTCAGTAATAAATAAATCGCGGATTGCTTTCCACTAGATTTGACAACATTGAGGTGGAAAGTTGGGGTGTCGTAAGGTCTATTTATATATCTCGCTTGGTTGTGGTTGGAGGACTGAATGACGTTGAGGAAGTGGTTCCTAAAGTGGAAATGGGGGGGGGATAGACATATTACGTTTTAATTAATCTGTAAGAATATCTTTTTTCGGGTGGGGGGAAGTATCAGCCGAAGAAAGGTGGAATCGGAAGATGAGGAATCTTTACTGGTTGAGAGGGTTGGATGACGGGCGTTGCGCAATCAAATAACTGAGGGGGATGTGGGAAACTTTCAGGAGTTACTGTCCAGAAATCATTTCTTAGTTTTGGGATGGAGGGGCGGGGAGGGGAAAGTGTCCTAACCAGTGAAACAAACAGTGATCTATGTTTTTTCCAACTCTCTTTGAAATCTTAATTAGTAACATTTACTTGATTTTCAAAAGTTCTTACTATGTAGATGAGGGGGACTATTATCATCAATGCTTATTGATTAACTTGAAAAATTGAGCATTGCATTTTCCTCTTAATTTGTTAAGACAAACAATTAGATAATTATCCTAGTTTGCCTTTACCACTTTTGCAGTTAAATCATTGGTATTTTTTATAATCAAGAACTCATAAAACATCTTAACTTTAAGATGTTGTCCTTTGTTACTCTTTAAGAACATATTTTAGTTATCAATATGTCTTAAATATTTCAAAGTATTCACCACCGAACTAAGGGTGATGAAAATTCTATATGAAAATATAAGGTCAATGCATATATACTTACTTTTAAAGTTTGCTATGAGTTTGATTTACATTTTAGGACAATTCCTACGTTATATTATAAACTTTCTGGAGCAAGAAAATATAGGGAATGAGTCTCATGTTCCTTACAAGGGAATCGGGGATAGTCTCAGGTTTGACTTCTTCCAAAGGATAGAAACAAACCGATGGTTTACGGTTTTATCGTCTGCATAATTACTATTATAGAATAGCAAAAATGTCAATATTAGTATCTTCGATAATATTCCTTGAAGAAAATTAACTACCCAGTTTATTCAGACGCTAAAACAATTTATTTTAGGTTAGACCCAACTTGATATACACCCTCACATCAGTGATCTTGCTGGGATGGTGTATTCAAAAGGTAATCAACGATTGATAGTTCACAACTATTGCAACTCCTAAACTATATGGGACTTATTTTATTACAATAATATCTAGCAAGCATGTTTCATCTCATCTATGCCGCGTGTTAAAAGGTCTAACAACAACAACGCTAAGTCGTCCAATCAAAAACTGTGATTATGCAACACTCACCGTCTCACGAAAAAAGGATATAATCCACCTTGAGATTGCAAATTTACACACGTTCACGCATAGTTAAAAGAGCAATCTTACAAGTGTTTTTTACAAAATTGGATGGCAACAAACTTAGTTGAAAGGGTTATTTTTATTTGACGTGTTACATTGTACAAAGAACAAGGCATGCCATACATCTTCGTATCATAAATTTTTAATAACAACTTTATTCTCAACTTAAAGTTTTATTAACTACGGTTCACTATTATATGTATCAATACATAATAGTGAGACCTTAAATTGACGATTCAATGTATCTTTAATTATAAAGATTTGCTTTTTACGCGAGATAAGATTAAAAGAATGGTTAAAAAATCATTCAAATCCTAGACCATTTGCGACCTTCCTAATAGTATGCAAGGTAAGGTAAACTACAACGTAGTCAGGTATTATAGGTAATGGTCTTGTCTACAAGATCGGAAGTCCTGATGAGTCTCCACCGTACCTTATCTTGCAACTAGTAGTACTTTTGCAAATTACGTCATTATAAAAAATAAACTTTAATTTGGAAAAACAACATTATGAACTATAAATAGTTCTATAATCGTGATTTCATATTTATTAGTCATGTTTATATTTTATTTTTCGAAAAACCCTTTTGTTTTTTCACAAGTCAATACTTAAAACAAAACAATATAAACAATCAACTAATACACATAACATTTATTTAACCACTTAACAATTAAGTCATGCAACAATTCTTAACAATTAACACATCCAAATATTAATTATGATTCTAATTATCTAATAATTATGTATATATTCATATAAGGCTCTTTCATCCAATGAATCCGGCCACATACATCGATATAATTGATTGCGTGAGCCATTTATAAATATATACCACATAGCACATAAAAGTTGATAGAAAATATTAGTCGACTTCAGGCCCCGTCAGGATATAGCTAGGGTCTTCCTCAGCCTTAGCAGTAAACTACAAAGTTGTAGCTTACCGAGTCGCGGATCTACCAAAAAAAATTTGAATTTTTTCGACATTCGACGAATATTTTCGTAACAGTGTGTCTAACAATCCGAAAAACAAAAAAACTTCAACTTTTAATGTCTATATATTAACTAATCATCAAATTTGCATGTTCAACCAATTAACAATTAACAATGTTATATATATATATCATATATCAATCCATGATAAACTTGCATGCGTTTATCACAGATAACAAATTAACAATTAATTTACAATAAAAAATGATCAATTAATAATTTAAACTATCGAGTTTAACACTTAAAATTACATACAACCTAGGGTTTCATCTAATTAATTTTATCCACAATAAAGATCTAATCTTTATAATAAAAATCGCCCGAAAGGCTTATAAAATTAACCAAGAACCCTAATTTGTCCAATTTTACATCTTTGTAATTACAATTCTACACGATGGCTCGTGATGCCACTGTTTGGTTTACCAAAGTAGATAACCTCTATGGTATGCACACACTACACGTCACTGAGATACGCTAGGATGCTAGTCCTTCATTCACGATAAACAACATAACACGATGTTCTTGTTTTGAGATTTAACGTCACACGATCGAATTCCCAAGGATTAATCGTCGAACACAATAAAAGAAGGAAAGATAATCAATGCATGTGATTTAGTAAACAACATGCATACTGTATGATGTATGTATACAACATGCATGATATTGCATGCTCACATGACTTTTTCATACGCATGGTTTTATAAATTGTGAATGGTGTTGTACGTATAACCTTTTGGGTTATTATCTCTCGTCGCACGAATGAATGAGGAGGTAAGGGAATATATATAGTCCCAATACTTGTTCTCCAAGTCATACTCAAACACCTCCTCTTGTTTGCTAGAAACAACATTCGGACCCCTCCTTCTTTTCTTGTTCGACCATTTAATTATTTCGTGAAACATATTAATATAATTAATATACAATATATTAATTACATTAATAAACGTATCCTCTGTGTAAACGCGTGTGCCCCCATAGGCTCACATATTTCCGGCCGTATATTTATTTATGATATGGACATATCCCAACAATTTGTTGGCGTATAGTCCAGAATGGGCCGGACCCAATGGGCCGAACTCGACAAAAAGGTGGCCCACATCATACGTAACCATAATCCATACACTATATATACAAGGGTATGATATCCTACTTAGACAGGTTATTCTCTACCACCTTTTTATATAACATGCTTATACTATTCAGACTTGACCGTCGGAGGGTGGATCCCGGGCTCCGGCCTCGGGTCCCCTTCTAACCGGTTCTTCTTTGTTGGCAGCACTATTCAAGGCCCGAGAAGACGACGAACGATACCAGAAAAGTTGTCAGGACCGGACCGACCAAATTATGCTTCAACAATATTTATAGTTTATTTGGTGCACTAGTTCAACTACTACACCGTATAATAACTAGCCTAAAAATTATCTAACATGTTAACGTCTCGCAATCCAACACAACTCTATAGTCTTAACTGTTGCACATAAACCAACAGAAAAGCCCTAAGCAACTCATCAATGCCAATAAGTAATAGGGACCTAAGTAAATTCTAAGATTTATCATACTTTTAATTTTGACCAATAGATATATAAATGCTACTTTTAATCTACTCCTAAGAGACTCGATTTTGTCACATGTTCGAATAATGCTCTCTTATTTGATCCAATTTAGTTTCTTTAAGATATACTAGCCGGGTACCCGGTAACAAAATTTTGTGGCAAACAAATGTTGTTTATTTATATGTTTTTTTAACAATAACTTTATGAAATAATGACAAATTTTAATTAAAATAACTATAAACTATACTGATGCAACTATTTCACATACAAATAAACATAAGGTTCAAATTAAAACGAGTAGCATAATTAGCATATTTAAAGATATAAATTAAAGATAGCAGAGTACCCGTCATAGTTGTGGCTGATGATGGCTGCGTAAATGGTGGCAGCGACAATCAGCAAAGGTTATGGGCGTAAATTAGCCCTTACGTCCATTCACCACATGAACATATTCAAAAGCAAAGCCTCGATAAAATACGCGTTGTGGGTCTTTTGATTGCAAAATTTACCCAAACACGACACAAAACCATTTTTTACGACTCAAAATGTACATAACAAGATATGAAAAATAAGAAAACCTTCAACTAATTGCCTTTTTATTTATGGAAAATCAAATGGTTTTCTAAAAATGCAATCATCATTCATAACCAGGGGCGGAGCCACATACACGGGACATAAATATTTATTTACAACTTTAAATATGAGATACCAAAATAAAGCTAAGGGATCAGGTACAAAAAAATAATTACACTGTCATAAGAAATTAAAATATTTAAAAGTGATATAAGTTAGAAGTTATATAAACTGATATTATCTATTGGGCCTAAGTGGGTTAATTTTCCAAATATTATTAATACGATTAGCCCAGATGAAAAAAGTAGTAATAGATTTGACCATTTAACGTACTGTCCTACTCTTAAAAGCCTATTGCGTACTTTTTCACCTTCTTCTTCAAGAATGCGTCTGAATCAGCAGCATTTCTTCTTCTTTTCTTTTCGTTTTTTTTTCTTTTTTTCTTTTAAGGTATGCACTCATGTTTTAACTGTATTTTATAGGGTGTGCACTTATAATTTTCCAGTGTATTTTGTAGTCACTTTTGAAAAAAATCACATTTTTTTACACTAGCCCGTCGAATCGGAGGGTATGCACGTGCATACCCTTGCTACACTACAAGTCCGCCCCTGATCTGACCCCAAGAAACAGCCTTACGCCGTTACCTAATAGATATTCTTCCTCAACTAACTCAAATCCGTCATGATCATATGGTCTCCGCTTCCCTCACGCGATGAATACTAATATCACGTCTATTATTATTATTATTAAATAATATTTGATCTTTTTAGTTTTCTTGTGTTTCATGCGTGGGTTTGATCAGTAACAAGCAAAAGAACCCGCGCGTTGCGGCGGGACTAATTTTTTTCCGAATAATTTTTTTTACGTTTCGGGGGGTTTTTTTTTTGCCGATGCGTTATGACGGGGCTAATTTTTAATATTTTCTTTTTTTGCATGATTCGGGGAAAAAAAATTTGCGTTGGGGCGGGCTAATTTTTCCCGAATATTTTCTTTTTTTGGGACGGTTTTGTAAATTTTTTTACGGGAATTTTTGTGTAAGAAAATCATAAATAGTTAAAAGGTGAGGGCCCGTTTTGTATTTTTTTTACTTTGGGTCATATTTTAGGCTATTTTTTGGTTTTTTTTGGCTAATTTTTTCCAGGATATTTCCTTTTTTTGTATGATTCGGGAATTTTTTTTTGCGTTGGGACGGGTTAATTTTTCCCCGAATATTTTCTTTTTTTGGGACGGTTCGATATCTTTTTTTTGGGCCGATGAATATAAAAAAGTTGTGAACAATAAAAACTTGATGCGTTTTTTTTGTTAATTTTTTACGGGATTTTTTGTGTAAGAAAATCGTAAATAGTTAAAAGTTGAGGGACCGTTTTGTATTTTTTTTTACTTTGGGCCAGATTTCAAGCTAATTTTGGGCTAGTTTTTTTTTACTTTGGGCCACATTTTATGCGAATTTTAGGCTAGTTTGTCGACAAATGTGTATATTTTTAGTAATAATTTTTTTATATGGCTTATGTGTTGGCCCTCATGTTTAAAGTGTTAATTTTTTTGCTATATGGGTTTTTTTTAATATAATGAGTTGTACGTTTGTGACCATATCGATTATTTTAAAGTTATTAGGTATCGAAGATGTTTTCACGGGTATTTTTTTTTATCTGAATAAATCAGAACTTTTGTAATATTTTTTTCCCTCGTACTTTGTGCATACAAATTAAAAAAAAAACAAAAACAAAATAATTTAAAAAAAAACTAAAATTGGGCTGACCCAAAATGGGAGCCCGTTACTGTAGTAGGTGGCCCACTGTCAAAACGACAGTGGATTTGACGCCTAATGTGTATATTAGTAATGATTCAGACCACAAAAAGATTCTTTGCAGGTGATATGATCATTATTTGGTTTAGTCACATGAAGAGTAACAGGAAACAAATTTGTATGCATTAAATAGATTGTAGCATGTGCTATATTAGTTGTACGTTTGAGTAAGGGGTATTTTTAATATGGACGTTGATTATATGTGTTGAATTGTTGTATGAGTCTATTTAATAGTTGTATACAAAGCTTTAAAACTTGTAATGCTTAAAATTAAGTTTTCTTTGTACATTTAAAGTATTGTACAATATGTTTCATAGCTTGGATTACTTAAAATATTTTGGACATTAATTGAAGAAAGAGAGTCCATGATGTGCGGTTTGTAAGGACTTCACAGGAAGTTTTACAATTTCCTAGGCAGTGTACCTAATCGTTGTAGTGTAGTATAGACATGACTCATGGGTTGTTATCGTTCTCTAGGGAAAAAGGTCGGGAAGGCTTGAACAAAATTTAACAGAGGTCTAAGGGGTTGAAAGAAGATTCTTTTTATATTATTATATTTTTTTCGAAAGCAAATAAAAATCATATATTTGAGAGTTTAGTTGGTTTTAGCTAATTAAACTAAATATTAATTTAAACTATGATAACTATATGGTAAATAAACGTATTTACTTAATCATGCATTACTCCTTAGTTTGCTTCTCTTTATTATGTTGCTTTTTCACTTTTGTGATTATATGTGTAAGTATTCCTAAGTCATGAACGAATTACATGAACCCGTCGTCTATGTAATATTCCTTTAAGGCAACGCAAAAGTAAGGTAGTATGAAGACTATTACAAGGCCCCTAAGAGTACATTACATACAATTAAAACATATTAAGAGGGATCAACCATATTAAGGGTAAGGTAGAATAAAGACTGTTACCGATGATATCATTTCTACACACTCGCGTTTCCCTAGACGTTTATGCCAATTTAATATCTTATGGCTAGTTTTCTAAAGCCTAACGCGCACATCCATCACAAGAAGCAACACAATAAAGATCTACAATCCGAGTTTCATGCAATCATAAGTAAATACTAATAGATCTAGCCTAGCATGTTAAAAAGAAGTGAAGAACAAGAATCAATCAAACAACACATAGACATATTGAACGATAGAAGATAAGAGATCTCACTTGATTAAAACATGTAATTAAGGCTGTCACAAAAGGGTTTTGACACCCTAAAAATGGCCTAAATAACAGCCAAAATCGTCTTCAAATGTTAAGGTTTGGATCCCAAAAGTTACACACTAAAACCCTAAAATCGGATTTGTATATATAGAAAAGTGGGCGCGACGGCATCGCGTTGTAATCCTGACGCCGCCGCCCCGTCGAATCTTCTAGGGTTTCTTTGAGGCGGTTACGTTCTGACGCCGTCGCGCGTAGTTCGCGACGCCGTCTCCAGGCTCTTAGTGAATTTCTTCAAGATTGTTCGCGTAGAGTCGCAGTCTTGTCCGTTTCTTCTTCAATTGAGCTCAAGTAGCGTGTATTTCCTCTAAAATCCATCCAAGTGCTAAAAATACAAAAACAAACGATTAAGCACATAATCTGTGCATATTTGCATGATTTAAGGGGTTAAATGACCCTGAAATAGTGTATAAAATGACACCTCATCAAATACCCCTACACTTGAGATTTGCTTATCCTTAAGCAATAGGGTTTTTCTACATAGACAATAGAAATATGAGGGTCATTTAACATACTCTTTAAAAGTATTTTACAACACAACCTTCTAGACCTCGTAATTAAAAGCATGGAAAACATACACTAGCACCTCACATAAGTGTTTGAGATTCTCTCTTTCTCTCGGGTGTATAATAAATTATAACATAACTGGGAAACGGAAAATCAACACTCATTACCTGTCATAGCATATAAATTACCATAGGCTTGGTAAAGGATCAAACCTCCACCGCTAGGCGCAAGTACTAGAAATTACTATCAAAGAGGGGGTGTAGGTGTAAGATAACAATAATGGAAACGGAAACGGGTGGAAAATATTTGGGGGTAATATTTAGGGTAAAGTGGTGAGTTAGTTATTTATAAGAATACACGCTGACTTGGTTGCTAAGCTGGAGACTCGGACTAAGATATACAAACTTTACATAACACTACATCAATATCTTTTCTTTTTCTTTTCTTGACTCTATGATAAACATAAACATAAGCAAATGGCAGCCTATACATTTTTTCACCTTTTTATACATATTTTTTCGATTTTTTCTTTCTTTTTCTCTTTTTTTTCGTACACTTTTGCCTGCCCTTGCTTAAACATAATAATACATCACATGAGGTTTATAGAGACACCCCTACACTTGAGTTTTTACTACTCAATGAAATAAACTAATCTAATAACCCGAATTGAGGTGGATCAACATAACATGGAGCTTATTAAGCTCTAATGTGGGTAATAAATTACTTCTTCCTCAATTTTTCATAAGATAAAAACTACCATGAATCCCAATCGTCCTAAAACTATATTTACAAGGATAAAGACTTAGCAACCGTGTATTTAAATAATTAACTAGGGTTAAAACAATAATGTACTAAAAATGAGTGCATACAAGGTAGGCTAAGGAGATTTTGGTGTAACAATTGGTTGCCGAGTTAAACAATGCTCTTCATTAATAGTCTGAATTAACCAGAAAATTATGAGAACCATGAAAAGGAAAGGCTCAGAGGGTTTCACTAAGGGTATCATGCACTAAAAGTGAGTGCATGGCAAGGGCGTGGTTAGTTATATGATCGAGGTGGCCATTATAACAATTACAGGTTTAAAACATGGGTTAATCCTAGTGCCTCTTATCATTTAGAAAATCCTAATTCTTACTATGCGGTCTCGGGATGTATCACAAAAACAAGTTCTAGAATTTAATATACTACCGGTACACTCATATAATTTTAAACCGATACCAATACTTCAGAAAAGGGGATGAAACCACATATATACATCCATAACGATGGAATAGATACCTGTGATTGCTCACTCCTTAACTCGAGAAAGCTAAAGGTAAAATTATCTTGGGTATCAAAAATGGATACCCGAATTCCTAAAGATCTAAAGGCGAACCTCACATTTTTAGGGTGGAGTTTTGAGGGTTTTGTGCTAGTCATACAAATTCCTATCCATGAGACGCGATTAATACTTATTTTTCGTCGGTATGTGTCATAATTTTTTTAAATATGGGTTAAAATTACCGTTTATGCTATGTTTCGATATATTACTCATCATTTTAAGGACAAAGAAATAGCAATTGAAGTAATAGTTTCTAAGGCTTGTTCCCCATACACTTAAATTGAACATTGTCCCTAATGTTCTTAAAAGTACCCGGATAAACGAATAAAAGGAAAAGAAAACAAGTGAAAGAAACTAGTACTCCCCTGGTTTGCTTAATAACGAAGAAGAAATATGCGATAACTGGTTAAATCGTCCTCCAAGAATCGTCATCTGGAAACTTCCTAAGAACATCCAAGCTTTTCTCATCAAATATAACCTGTAAATCAAAGACAAAGACAACTACACCTGGCGTAAAATCGGCGGGGTAATGATATATACAACGAAACTTTCAGGGTAGACTCTATGAAAACAGTAAAAATAGGATGAATGTGATGATATAATCAAGGTTTCTGCAGCTTTATAAGAGAATTACAAATTTTGAATATTGTACAAAACTATTTTTCAAAAATAATAAAAAAAAATCAAAATTTCACAGATCTGGAGGCGCGACGCCGTTAGGACAAAATCCTGACTCCGTCTCCACATTCTGTGAAAATTTTACATTCGTTTTTCTTTAAAAAATTTCATGCACGCAATTCTATTAGTTATTCCTTGTATAAAATACTGCATAAAACCTGAGATTAATCATTACAATCATATGACTCGAAACTGACGCGAATTAATCTAAACAATTTATATATTATGTTTGAATTTGGTTCTTATAAACCGGATATTTTCCCCTACACTTATTTGATGCAAAATACCCTTGATTATAAATAAGACAAGGTTAAAAACAATGCAAATCATGATCACAAACAATTCAAATATATAAGAATAAATAATAAAGAGTAAATCACATGACACTCCTAGAATGCAAGAAATAAAAGATAAGTAAATGAGATATGTTCGGGTTGCCTCTCGAAAAGCGCTTATTTTTTTTAGTCGCGATCCTGACTCTACCTTTATTTAATAGTTAAAAGGGGAGGTTTCCCTACACTTAAGGTCAAGTATGGGTGATAGTAATGATACACACCATTGTGGTAAAGAGGAGCCATATGTTGGAAAAGTGGTTGTTGAATTATATGCTCCAAATGATGGAAAGACGCCACAAGAGATGAAGGTGGTGTAACACCCCCAAAATCAGGTAGCAGTGGAATGGTAACATTGGGGTGCTACGTCAAAGTACAAAAATCAAGATATAGAAAACGACCTTAAATAGACGTTAAAAATAAGT
>BQNB010064125.1:0-35433 GCA_026074375.1 Tanacetum coccineum | reverse complement strand
TTATAAATATCTATAAAAGCTTCGGCAATCATCCATTTAAGGATTTAAACAACAATAGTCCATCTTTATTACTTACTTTATGCATGTACGGTATGACATAGTTTAAGTCTACTATAATTTAGCTTGTAACCAAGTGAATCATTATGCTGTTAATTTATTTACTTTTCATTCTACATATTTTTAATCTTTATAAAAAGGACTCTGCTAACGAAGTTATCAGCAAGTCTCTCGTGTCAACATATGCCCCGCACTTAATGATTCTTTCATGTTCAATTGGTTTTGCGTCTACTTATTACATTACTATTTTAAGTACATTGTTATTTTGGGCTAATCTTTCGCATGGAAATCCAGCTGCTTTCAAATACTTGATCATGGCTGCTTCTTCCATTGCCCATCGGTGGAAATATGATGTTTTTGTAAGTTTTAGTGGTGAAGATATTCGTAAAAGTTTTATGGATCATCTGTTTAAGGACTTCAACCAAAAAGGAATTCATGCTTTTAGAGATGATAGAGTTGCCTAAAGGAGAACAAATATCTTCACATCTCTACAAAGCCATTGAAGAATCGAGGTTTTTGATAGTTATCTTCTCCAAAAATTACGCTTCTTCATCATGGTGTCTGAGGGAACTTGTTAAAATACTTGAGTGCAAGCTAATTAAAAGCCCAAAACACGAGGTTCGGATTATATTTTATGATGCCAAGCCTGATGTGGTGAGGACACAAAAAAGGAGTTACGCAAAAGCGTTTGCCAAACATGATACGTTAAATAGAACAGAGGTGGATAAATGGAAAGAGGCTTTATCCATGGCAACTGTCTGGATGGGATCTCCAGGACATGACAAATGGGTAAATTTCTTATTTTGTTTTTTGTATGCATGTTGTTTTCTTCCAACCAATTAATCTTGTACTTTTCTTTTCAACAGGTTTGAGTCCAAGTTCATCAATAAAATCTCCAATGACATATTAAAACTGTTACATGATGGACCCATGCATGTTGGTGAGAACCTTGTTGGCATAGATTTCCATTTCGACAGATTAGACTTGTCACGCTTTGTAGGGTCAGATAAGGTTAACATGATTGGAATATGTGGTATAAGTGGAATAGGAAAGACTACTCTTGCCAAGGCTATTTATAACTCGATGCATACCCACTTTGACGCAAGTTGCTTTTGTGATGATGTCCAAGAAGTCGAAAAACGGCAAGGCCTAACTCAAGTCCAGATGCAAATGATAGGTAAGATCCTAAAAACAGAAAGAAGATATCAAGTGTTGGTGAATGTTCTATGGTAATAAAGAAAAGGATGGCATGTAAGCCGATCCTGCTGGTTTTGGATGATGTGAATAATGTGAAGCAGTTAGAAGAACTAGCAGGTTCACCGGATTGGTTTTCCCCTGGAAGTCTTATTATTTTCACTGGTAACGACAAACAATTGCTAAGGTCTCATAAAGTGGAGGAAATTTATGAAATGGGAACTTTAGATGATTGTAAAGCTCTTGAGCTCTTTAATTTATATGCATTTGGGAAAAGGCATCTTACAGAAGATTTTGAAGAAATCGCTTCCCAAATTGTGAAATATTTGCAAGGTCACCCTTTGGCTCTCAAAGTTTTTGGTCAACTGTTGTATCATAAGTCTGTGTTTGTTTGGAAAAGCGAGTTGGATAGACTCCAAACATATCCTAATTCATAGATAGTACAAAAACTTCGACCAAGTTTTGGTAGCTTGGCATATGATCAGAAAAGAATGTTTCTTGACATTGCATGTGCCTTCATTGGGGAAAATATAGATTTTACTGCAAGTGTACTAGACAGCCGTCATTGTTCTGCGAATGCTATTATTGAAGTTCTAGCTGATAAGTTCCTAATACTAACATTTTATGCATATGATATGCGTCTTCAAATGCATGAATTGATTCAAAGCATGGCAAGGGAAATTATACGTGAAGAATTCAGGCAGAATCACAGAAGATTGTGGATTTCATCAGAGGATTACGATGTACTGAATGTAAACATGGTATGAGTATAAGCAATTGCCTTTATTGATATTGTTTTTAATAAAAGAAAGTACATTCTGATGATCGTTCATTTGTATCTAGGTAACAGAAGAAGTTGAAGTTCTAGTCCTTTTGCTGAAGAAAAACTGTCAAAATATTCTCATTGATGGACAAGCTTTTACACGTATGAAAAACTTGCGGATCCTTAAAATATGCTCTCCGAAAGTCGAAGGACGTTGGCAGCCATTTGCAGTAAACTTCTCTGGAAGACTGAATATGTTGTCCAATAAACTTAGGTTGCTTTATTGGCATGGATTGCCTTTAAAGTTCTTACCTTCAGATTTTTGTCCCGAAAACATTGTTACCATCGACCTGTCGTACAGCCACATAAAACATCTTTGGACAACACCTAAGGTCTAATACAATTACTTTGTCATATGTTATTGTATATTTCCTGCTTCACACCTAAGGTGTCTAAAACTTGTCCTTTTTGTTTTTGTTGTTAGTGTTTTATGAGGTTGAAATTCATGAAGCTAAGGTATTGTTGTTACCTAACAAGTACCCCCGACTTCTCAGAAATTGCAAATCTCGAAGAGCTAACTCTTGAAGGCTGTGAGAACTTGGTTAAAGTTCACCCCTCTATCGGAATGCTTAAAAAGCTTGTTGTCTTAAATCTGAGAAACTGCAAACGCCTTAAGAGTTTCCCTTCCAAATTAGAAATGGATTCTCTTCAAATTCTGGTTCTCTCAGGTTGCTTAAAAATGGAAAAACTTCCCGAAGACTTGGGCAGGATCAAAAGCTTAATAACGTTTCTTCTTGATGGAACTTCCATTACAGAACTTCCTTTGTCTGGTCAACAAGAGAGTATCCGGTCTAGATGGTGGACTCCAATCACTGCTCCTTTTGGTTTACTAAGTAAACAAAAACATCCCCAACTACCATTTTCATTTGCAGGTTTCCATATGTTGAAGTCTCTGGATTTCAGCTACTGCAATTTAGTACAAGTTCCTCACACCATTGGAGGCTTATCATGTCTCGAGAAACTATACTTGTGAGGGAACAATTTTAGTAGCTTGCCTGGAAGTTTGAGTCAACTTTCTCATCTTCTACTTCTTTATGTTGATGGTTGCAAGAAGCTGGAAGTGTTGCCCGAACTTCCACCTGGCGTATGGGATATTTATGCATCTCATTGCACCTCCTTATGTTCAATTACCGGATCATCCAAAGACCCAATCATGAGCCGTACATCCAGTGATCTCAACAATTGTCCAAAATTGTTTACGAATCTTGCCATTGATAGCCAGTTGTCAATTTCGGAGACTCAATGTCTCGACTCATCTATAACTTCCCAAGGCTTTACAGACCGATTTTCTTCTTTCCTTCGATATGCGGGTATCCAGAATCTATGTGAATTCTTCCGTATGCAAAGAATGCTCTATGGTTATTTGGATATAATATATCATGGAAATAGCATTCCGAATTGGGTTACACAAAAAAGTATGGGAAATCATGTAAAGGTGGAATTGCCATCAGATTGGTGCTGGAGTAAGTTTAGGGGATATGTAACTTGCGTTGTTTTTAAGAGAAAAAAGCCTTTACGATTAATTAGATATTCTGCCAAGAACTTTGATAGAGCTTCTTTAAGAAATTACTTTCCATGTTACGATGGAAAATATTTTGAGGGTAAGCCAATAAGAATCAAAGAGTCATATATGATATGGATGCATTACACGAGGGATATAGAGAGATGGGAGGAAGCAATGAATTTTGTTACATTTTGTTTCGAAGAGAATCCTGAAGATATTGAAGTGAAGGAGTTTGGTGCAAGACTAATTTGTGATGGAGATTTACAGCAAAAACGTAAAAAACTTCAGCATGTTACAAGACCTCCGAACTCTATCACAACATGGTGGGGCCATGTGCTCGTATACGCAGTTTGTACATATCAACTGGTCGTGGTAGCCCAATAAAAAACCTTAACAAAAGTGTTTTTTATATTGTTAGCCACAAATGACGCTTAAATGTAAAACTGTATATATTGATTTATTCATCGTGAATATTAAATTTTTGTTTTTTGTTCGTGAATTTATGTTTAAAATAATAATCATAGAGAAATATGAAAATGATCAACTTTTGTTGTACTAGACACCCACCAGTTGTTTGATGAAATGTATACAAGTAGAAATCATTCACTTAATGTTGGTAAATAGATATGAGTTGTAAACATTTTTCTTAATGCAGTACATATATGGATTGATGTTTAATTGGTCAATATTATATTTAAACATTGTTCTTAATGCAGTACATATATGGATTGATGTTTAATTGGTCAATATTATATTTATAGTGATGATGTTATGAATTCAGAAAAGTCTTGGTCACTTCTAATATCCTAGTTCGTAGCTCGTAGTTAAATGTGTACTCTCTCCGTCCCAAAATTATTGTCTCCCGAGAAAAAACACACAGTTTAAGAAAAGTGCATTTATTACTGCTTTCTCTTTCTTACTCTTTGGCAGAATTATAGTTTTACCCTTAGCTAATTAATTAAAGTCTTCTTTAATGTTTGTAATAATAATTTCAAACAAGGGTAATATAGTAAACTTGATCAAACTTCCTTATCTATTTTTAGTAATGGACAATTAAATTAGGACATCACTAAAAGGAAACCTGAACAATAAAAATGGGACGGAGGGAGTATTAATTAAATAAGGAAAGCGGGCCGACCCATGGATAGCCCATGGATCCAAACGCCCCATCCCACCTCTTGTAACTATAAATACCCTCTCCACACATAGAGAGGGTGTTGGTTTTCATTTTAATATTATACATTTCATTGTTTCTCTCTTTGGAAAACCATCCAACCTCACTTTCTCTCTCTAGCTCTAGCTGAATAATATATTGGTGTGTGGGATTGATATACTATAATTGGTATCAGTCGCCATGGGGTGATTACATGTGATTGTGTGCATTTTTTGTGGTAAAATCTAAGCAAAAACTTGTGTTTTAAGCTATATATTCGAATTCAAAAAGTGTTATAAATTTTGATGTTAAAAATGTTAAAGTTTATGTTTTAATGTTAGATATAGCTTAAACATAGTTAGTTTTGCAAAAAAAATCAAGAAAAAAGGTTAAAAATTACGTGTTCTAGGTGTTTTTTAGTTTTTGTATTCATTTCTAGTTTTTATGCAAAACTAGCTATTTGATCAGTTCTGTTAGCTGTTTGACATCTTTAGCAAGTTTAGCAGTTTGGCATACTTCTATTCTAGTAGTTTGACATCTTTAACGGGTTTAGTTGTTTGAACAAATAGCAACAGTAGTAATTTAGCATACTTCTTTTCTAGCAGTTTGACATCTTTAGCAGGTTTAGCTGTTTGAGCAAATAGCAACAGTAACGGTTTAACATACTTCTATTCTAGCAGTTTGACATCTTTAGCAGGTTTAGCTGTTTGAGCAAAAGTAGCAGTTTGAGCATAATTACAAAACTAGTTGTTTGAACAAAAGTAGCAGTTTGAGCAGAATTACAAAACTAGTTGTTTGAACAAAAGTAGCAGTTTGAATAGAATTACAAACTAGTTGTTTGAGCAAAAGTAGCAGTTTGAGCAGAATTACAAAACTACCTGTTTGAGCAAAAGTAGCAATTTGAGCAGAATTTCAAAAGTAGCATTTTGATCATATATCAAAACTAGCGGTTTGATCATATATCAAAAGTAGCGGTTTGACATATTTAGTCTAGCGGTTTGAGTAAAGTCTTTCAGCGATTTGTCTCAGTAAATCCCGCGGTAACAAACCAGTAACAAACACTTAATTCATAACAAAAACACAAATCAAGAACACTTAAAAACAACTTCAACTTAACACAATTCTCATTAATCACTGAATCAATCTAATCATTTCATCTCACACATCAATGATTTGAAGATGAGTTTGTCATTAGCAAAGAATGTGATTGTAGCATGGGCTGATAACCGTCCCCCTATGCTTGATAAGACTCAGTATAGTTCATGCGCAAGCCGTATGCTACTCTACGTCAAAGGTAAGAAAAACGGTAAGCTACTCGTTGACTCAGTCATTAATGGACCTTTCCAATATGGAACAGTTACAGAACCCATAACTTTAACTACTCCTAAAATTGTGAGAGCTAGAAGATATGATGAACTCACAAGTGCTGAAAAGCTTCGTGAAGCTTGTGACATAAAAGCAACAAACATTATTCTATAAGGATTACCACAAGAAATTTACAATCTAGTGAATCATCATGAAGAGGCTAGACACATTTGGGATAAAGTGAAGTTACTCATTTAAGGTTCAGAAATCTTGTTGCAGGAAAGAGAGTCGAAGCTGTATGATGAGTTTGACATGTTTACCTCAATGCCTAGAGAGACAATTCACTCGTATTACTTGAGGTTTGCACAGATGATAAATGACATGCATACGATTGGAATAACCATGAAACCAATCTAAGTTAATACAAAGTTTATCAACCATCTTTAGCCTGAATAGAGCAAGTTTGTTACGGATGTCAAGTTAGCCAAGGACTTACATAGCACCAATTTTGACCACCTGTATGCTTATTTGAGACAACACGAAGCTCATGCAAATGAAGTGCGTATAATGAAGGAACGATTTCTGAATGCTCTTGCATTGGTGGCTAACACATACAACTCTTCTCCATCTTACACCAATCAGACTCTGCATCATCAAAAACTTTCACCTTTTGCTCAGCAACAAGTCTTACCTCTTGCATCACAACAATTGAATGATGTACCCATGGTTCAATAATGATCTTACCAGGCACCGGTTACTAACCATTCATTAGTGGTTCATCATCAATCCTACCAAGCACTTGATATTCATCAAACACCACAAGCATCATTTCCACCAATGGATTCAGGACGTGTTGACCCATCATTTCTACCTTCTGATGATCCAATTTCCAATCTCAATAAGGCAATGGCATTCATTAGAACAACATTTACTTCTCGATACCTACCAACCAACAACCAGCTTCGAACCTCGTCTAACCCAGGGAATCAAGCAACCATCCAAGATGGAAGAGTTACAGTGCAGACAGTTCAGGAAAGACAGAATCAGGGGTACGCAAGCAGTGGTGCTAGGAGTAAATGCTACAGGTACATAGGTTAAAAAAATGGGGGAACTAATACAGCATGTCAGGAAAAGGTTATTTGTTGTTACAACTGTCAAGAGGAAGGCCACATGACAAGACAGTGTACTAAACCTAAAAGGCCAAGAAATTCAGCATGGTTTAAAGAGAAGGTGATACTTGCTGAAGCTTTAGAATCATGGGTGGTCTTGGATGAGGAACAGATGGCATTCTTAGTAGATAATGGAGATACAGTTACTATAAGCCAAGTGTCTAAGGAAATTCCTACTTTAGTAGCTTCTCAAACTGATGACCTTGATGCATTTAATTATGATTGTGATGAGGCTCCATGTAGAAAACTAAAGTAATCAATAACACACAAATACTAGTGAAGAAATCTAGAGAGAGAAAGAGGTTGGAAGGATGCTTCTAGTGAGAGAAAGTGAAAGAGAAAATGGAAAATTAGATTATGAAAATGAAACACCATCCAACACCCTCTCCACACATAGAGAGGGTATTTATACCAATGTATGGCCGGCCTAAGGCTTTGGTTTACATGGACTATCCATGGGCCTTGGGCTAACTAGCCTACTTAGTTTCCAGATATCACTATATGAGCTATCTACTGATATAATGGAAGTGACCGACACTTTTTGTGTTCCTAACAATCTCCCCCTAAGGGAGGTCACTCCATTTTATAAAAACTTAAACCTAGCATTCTATGCCTTGTCTTCATTCTTGTGCTCACAAACTTGTTTTCTTTACTTCGTTCTTGTGAATATGATATAGTGATCTTTGACTGTAAGATTTGACTTGTATTTTGTCTTGACATGAATGTGATCTTGAACTTCTTTAGATCATCAACCAAGTATAATCTCTTATACGCCGTCATGTAATTTTGCCATCTTGTGACCTTGTGACTTTTGGACCGACATGCTCATACTTTTCTTGATTTATTAACTTGAAAGCTTTAAAGTTGCATCTTTCTTAAATTTCTTTAACTTTAACACTTAGTCACTTCAAGAAGGACGTACGGTATCAGAGTAGCGAAAGTCTTGAAACATGTACTTTAGCTTTCATAATTTCTTTACATTTGTCGGTCGAGTATGAGCATGTGGCTTATGAATCTTGTGAGACATGTTGGAATCGGGTACCTCCATCTCCACCTTTTATATGTACTTGAAATAAGCCAATTAGCAATAAAATGGGGGGACGAATATGGCTTTGTCATTCGCCCATGGTGGTTGGATTAACCTTTAAATCCGTGAGGATTGACTTGTGATCAGGTATATTCAATTTTAAGAAGAATCTCATTGACATGATTTCCAACTTCAAGTATTAAATCTTTCTAACACATATGTATTAGATTCATCGTACTCAGCTTGTTCTCATTACAGGAACGTCTCAAAGCAGACAACACCATAAGAGTGAACCAGTCAGTTACTGTCTCACCGATTGAATCAAAAATTATTTTGAAAAATCAATCGACGTGTTACTTGCTAAAGTGATTTTGTGACACATTGAGAGCTTTAATTCATTTCAAAATTCTTCATCAGTCGTTAGTTCATAACCTGGAACAAGTTTGAATCATATAGAATCGCACCATCGTTGCTTTCTAGTTGTCACAAGTTTGATTCTTATAGAATCTCATAAGTTACCTACCGCAGAGCTGTTTGATGTTGACTCTGGAAGGATTTCCATTCGTCATTGTGAATAGCTGAAGAGCCTCACTCTGAATGTTCTGGCAAAATCACAAGGATAATGCGTAGGACTCTTAAGTTATTACTAGTTTCCACAATGTGTGAAAGAAGTATAAGGGAATAGTGTCCTAGTAAGATTTATAGATGATCTCTTGGCTCTAGATTCTATAGTGCACTTTTGGATTTAGTGATCGGAGGCTGGAGCTGATTTCCTCTATTTCAATATCAACAATCTCGGAGTGATAAAGTCGATAGAAATGAGTGTAATCTCTGTGAGTTTTAAAACAAAGTATTTCTGACCTTGAATGGCTGGGGAGGGTTGTGCATTGTATTATTGGGTCCATGATGACTATCTTTAATACCAAACAACAGCTTAGTGTTTCTGATAGCATACGTATTGGCCCGGTTTCTGCCTAAGTGTATAAAGGGCTTCTTTCTTTTCACCCTTTATCCTTACATTTCTTTTTCATTCTTTAACCCCTTCAGTGCTTACCGAGACTTCATGACTAGAACCTTGTTGGATTTATTCCAGTTTTAGCTCCATCTCAGTCTGCACTATTCCCTTAAACTCACTTTTCTCCTTTTTTCATCATACCTAAGGACTTCTACACTATCTAGTGAAATATCCTTGGGTAGATCCCTGCGGTTCTGGCTGGATCATGAGAATGAATACCTAAACTTAATCACCTTATAACTCCAATACAGTAATATAAATGGTCGGTCTTTGGGATTTTCACATTTCAGCCATTACGTAACCATTTGCTCCCCCTTCATATGTGCATAGATTAATCGAAAGAGTTTAGCACATATGAGGATGAGCGTACACTTGAGTTCTTAAGATCACATTATTAGCCGTATATTTTAAACACATTTTCTCCCCTTAACAAAAATGTTAAATCTTTTAATATTTTAGATTATAATTGATTTAAAATATACAAGTATTCAGGGAGAAAAATGTTCTGATTATTTAACAAGCCATATTAGGAACATATTAATGCTCCCCCTCAAATTATGAGGGTATTATATGGTGTTTGAGTACGTAAATATGAAAAAATTTGAATTTACTAAGAAATTCTTGAAAATTTGTGCTCAAACACTATATAAGCCTAATTATCGTCTACACTATTTATTTACATATTCACAAGATTTATCATATACGAGAGATGGACCTTAAATGAGATAAGACAAAATATGAGAAAATTATATTGTCCATTCCAGCAGCCTGAGGTCATTCCCATACTCTCTTCCACCAATGAACTTCTCCAGATTCCTCATCAATCTTCTTTCAAAAAGCTGCTTGTCGATCTCTTAAACCATAACCCGAGCCCGTTTCTTGTCTAATCTACTCCATTTCTTCTTTTGCAGGTACTACATTCTTAATCCCGAAGAAATATCATGAAGACCTGACCGAACATCATTAAGCGTGCCGTCACTGAACTTATGGAGTTCATCAGTGCACATCAATCTGTTTCTGCCATGCTAATCCACGTATATTATTCCATGAGGGTCTGAGTATGAAGTGTATGCGGTTCTGTGCCTGAGGTCTGGTCTGTATGTTTCTGGCTTGGTGAGGTTGGGATTCTTTTGGTAACTCTCGACACCTAATTAAAGATCTTTTACCCGCCTTTGAATAACAATACGTCTGGTGAACATACTTAATGCTACATTCAAGTCATATCGTTCGTCTATTGTGAGATTGGTTAGCTTCTGTTGAACAAGTAAGAGTAACATGTCCTCTATATCTTGTAGGCAAAGTCGTGGGAAATCACCATCTCGAAATGAGTATAGCTTCTGATCCTCTCGACGAACTTCAATCTCTTCCAAGTGACCGTAGTCATACTTCTTTATAATCTTAAGTCTGGTTACCGCAATATTTCTTTTTTTGGAGTAGACATCTTTAGACGAAGTCATGTTGCTTGCAAAAACGTAGAATCTTTGGCGTTTAGTACCCTAGTGAGCATACTTATCATAAGTCACTTTCACGGGATTCCACAAATCATGAACCATGTCTTCCATTTGACCTTGTAAGAAGCAGCCTTTGTCTTGGTTACAGAAGTTGAGTATCGTCTACTTGAACTTCCACCTTTCAGATGTTCCAGGTCGTTGTTGATGAAGTAATCCACAGGGATAACTTGACAACCGCGATGATCTTGAATCAATGAAAGAGGCTTACGGAGATCGAATGGATACGGCTTGCCTTCGGGGTTATGCCAGTCAAGACGTTCAGTGGTAGCCTTGGAACATTCTTCAAGATGATACTCTAATTCTGGAAGACTTTTGCGGGTGCCTTTTAAAAGCTCAAATGCTGGTCCAACTAGAATTTCTTGAGTCGGATCTTTAATCTTGAGCCGATTCAGGATAAATGTAGAGAAGTCAAATGAGGTATCCATGAGTTCATCAAATGAAGTCCGAGGTTCTTCAACATGAGCAACTTCACTTATCCAGGTTTGAGGAGGTCGGAAGTCAACACGTTGTCTCTTGTTCCAATTAGTATCAGGAGTTGGAGGTCACTCAGGTTTCTTGAACCAATCAGCCTTGGAAACCTCCTTGTTAGTGAGTTGTTCATCAATGTCACCCGTGACAAAATCTTGATCTTGTTGCTTACTCGCGTCATCACCAATATGACATGGATCCTCTACATGGGCATACTTGTCAGATGTCTTTTGTTGAGGATGAGAGGAGCCTTTAGACGCGCTTGTAGACTTAGACTCCTTAGACTTAGGATCTCGAGATAATTCAGTGTCTTTGTTGGATTGCCTTCTTTTCTTTCCTCAGTCTGATCCAGCGGAGGGGTCTTCTTCCTTGTCTTTGTCATCTCGATCTCTCTTTAAAGAATATGATTTCCCATATGTTTCGAAGAGATCTTTATCCAACTTGTAAGATTTGGCAAGACTATCATAGAGATCTCTATGTTCTTAAGGTGTCGATACGATTTACTCTGCTTCATCTTGTTAAGTAGTATCTTCTTTAACTCAAACTCTATAAGTGACTCAGCTGCTTCATATGATGACCTTGGTTGAGAGGAAGATTTTGCCAAGACCACATTCTCTAATGATTCAGTAACTTGGCTTTGAATCATAGGAGTGACAAAATCAGGTAGAATCTTCAAAAGTTGTTTCTTGATTTCTTCTTGGATGACGTATTTGATTAAGTTATTAATGATGTCAATAAATCTGTCCTGCTCAGCTTTAGCCTCCTTTTCAAATTCTACAGTGTAGGATTGGACGGCCGTCTGAACTGCGTATCCAATTCTTGTAGAGAGATGTTCATCTACAATTGCAAGAATTTGTGACTTGATCTGTTCGAGATGTTGCGCAGACTTGTCATCTTGTTTTAGTTGAGATACATCTTTTTCCAAGGAAGAGACTCTTTCGTTAAATTTGAATACCGAAATAAAGTCTCGAAGTTTAGGAAAAGAGGTTGTTGAAGTTGTTGGTGTAGGAGTTGGTTTTGCTTGTTGTGGTGAAGGAATGAAGAAAGAAGGTGGTAGAGGAGTTGTTGTAGTACCAGTAGACATGATTTTAGGAATAGCCGTCACTGGTATAGTGTACAGAGAGGATGTTTGACTGCTTGTTTCATCAAGACGAGGAGGAGAGATGTCCAAATTCAGGAGCTTGCTTGTAAAATCAGAAGAAACAGAAGAACTTTGCATAGGACCTTCAGTCTTTTATGTGTCATGGACCGGTGTAAGTGTCACATGTACATCATCCTCTTCTTTCAGAAACCCTGATTCTTGAGAAAAATCATGTAGTTCTGCTCCACCTTGATCAGCTTGAGTTATGTCTATATCTTCTTTTCCTAAATTCACGTTTACGTCATCATACAACTCTTTAGAGATCTCATCATCTTCTTCTTCATTCATCTTCGCTTCATCATCAATCTTTTCATCATTTGAGGGTTCATAGTATGAAGGAGTATGTACTCTTTCATTGACATATTCTTCTTCTTCTTGATATTCATTGGTAGACTGATCAAAAACAGGAACCTTGATATTGTTTGACTCAGTCCTATCACTGTCAGTCTCTTCTTCATCATCATTCTGATCATCTTGAGCATGTTCTTGGTTATCATCATCCTCAGCTTCATCAATATCTTCATCATCATCACTATCATCATCATCAACGTCATCCTCATCATCATCATCATCTTCTTCATCACTATTTCCCCATGACTCTTTCCCACTTTTAGAGTCATACTTGGGTACATCGAAAACCCCTAGTTTAGTAACAGTTCCTTCATCTATACCAGAAGCTTTTTGTTGATGCTTATCAGGAACCTTTGACTGAGTGTTAACTCCTTCACCTGAGCCACTTGGGTGAGAAATGTAAAGTTATGTCTTGCTTCGTTCTATAACCTGCTTGAGCTGAGCAGTTTCAGAAAGAGCAACTTCTGAGGGGACTTCTAAACCCTTCCCAATATCAGCCTTAAATGGTTCCTTCTTCTTAGATACCGTAGCAGACTTCTTGGCAGGTCTCTTAACTCGTGCATACTTCTTCTTTGGAGTAGTTTCTTCAAATGAGATGGTTGATCCATATTTCTTTTTACTTTTCCTTGACTGTGGAGGTTTAGCTCCTAGAGCAATTGCATAATAAGTCTTGTAGGCTTCAGAGTCCAACAGAGCTTGATTTTTCATTGCTTTAGGAAGGAGTGCACCATATACTTGAGTGTCTACATGTCTGGAGACGAACCTCATGGTACCCAGTAAGCTGTCATCCCTAGCAGTGTGCATGAACATTTTGTTCCTCATTAAGATAGACTTATCTTTTGTGAGAAAGTGGTGAATGATGATCTTTGTGAATCTTGGATAAAACATATTGTCATGTTTCTTTGACTCCATGTTATCAATCTGGTAAGCTAAGTCATCCCAGATTAAAGCCATAAAATCCAGATTCTTTTTGTAGTACATTCCCCATAGGACTTGAACTCTTGAAAGTCGAATCTTGTCAAGACCAGAAACCTTTCCACAGAGACACTTGTTGATGATAGATGCAAAGGTCCTCTATGGTTGGTGTAGATGATCAACAATCACGTCCGTGATATACTTGACTTCTCCACTATGACCAAGTTCATAGATAAATGATAAAGCTTCCTCTTCAGTAGGTGGTTCATCAAATGGTTTACCCAGAACCTTAGGACATATGTTGAGTATTTCTCTAAAGACTTCAACGTTCACAGAGAACCTTTTCCTGTCGATCTTGAATCGATATGTTGATGAAGTGTATTTGTTGATTGTAGCCCAGAACTGATGCATATAGATGACTGGAACATCAGCTGTGATAAGGAAGGCATGGTAGCATATTGTGAGAGCAAAAGCATCCAACGCTACTTGATAAGTAGGTTCCTTTGGTTTCTACATATCCGGGTTGATCCTCATGTTGCACTTACCGATGACACGACGGTTCTCTGGAGCAACAAGAGCATTGTTATAACAACCCATAATTTTCCTCAATGTAATTATCCATCTATTAAATTAGATGCAACTATTTTCATGGAAATATTTTTTTTTGCTTTATTCCATCCATAATGTAATGTAACTTACATTACCAAAGTAAACGAGCTCACGCAACCTGCCAATGCCAATTTCATCAACGTTTATAGCAAGTAAATGTTATAATATGTCAAGCAATATGTTTTAATTACCATTTTACCATATGTTATCTATTTAACGTACCTTTCATAACATTTAATTCAAAACGAATTTCATACGTTAACGTTTATATCAAAACCCTGATTTTATGTAAAGTTTACATACAATACAAATGTACAAGCTTATAAGACAAGTTTACAAGTTATCTATGTATAATATTTGAATATAATTCCCTCCTAAACCAATGTACAACCCCTTGAAGCACAATGTATAATCCGGCAATGCATAGAATTCAAAATATACATTTCCCTCCATTTTTCTAAAGGATTTCGTACAACCTCTTAGACACAAGTTACAAGTACTCAATGTACCACATTTGAATCCTAGTTTCCCTCTAACACTCGTCCTAACCCAAAAACCCTAGCAAACCCGATGCCACTTAAACTAGTTCGAACCAAGTTCATAGTTAAATTTTCAGAATCTGATCAGTTGATAAAACATAAGATCTGGGCAAAATCAGAAGGTGTTGGGTATTAAGAAAAAATACTAGGTTGTAGACTTATGTCTTGTGATCATTTTGCCGGGTGACACGACCCGATTCGATGTCAGATGAATTAGTTATAGCCAAAATGGCAAAGGTGCGCAGATTCTGCACACCTGTAGTAAATGGCTGTTATCTCTAGATTTTTGTATAGTAACCCCTAAATATGTAAAACTAAAAGTTGTAGAGGACTCAAATATCTAACCATGCTCACTGGTTTGAGCTTAATCGGAATTACGGTTTGTAAATGACAACCAATTCACCGGGACTGATGTTGGCTGTCCAAAAACAGCCATGACCTTTAATGATGTATCAACCAAGCACCCTCACTACCACCTTATCACCACCTTGGGCTCCAAGTAAAACTCCTTGGGCACCACTCTTCACTCCTTGTCCACACTCCAGAGTTTACTTGGCCACTACTCCAAGTTTACTTGACCTCCACTCCATTCGTCCCTATATATATAGCCGAAACACACCCATACCTTCATAACTCACCATAAACTCAAACACATACTTGAAATGGTGTTCTAGCTGAGCTAAGGAAGAATAGGAAGAAGGTTAAGCTAAGTAGGAAGCCAAGATTAAGAAAGAGAAGCTCTTGATTCATCTCCTAAGGATTTCGGGTTATAATTGCTTGTTTCGACCCATTTCATCATTTCGTGTACTAGTAAGTCTTCTATCTAGTTCAATAAGCTCTAGTTATGTTTAAGATCATGTATGAACCTTGTTTTAATCCTTTGATCAAGCCAAACCATGTTAGAATCCACTAATCGAACCCTTTAAACTCTAAAACCTACAAAGCTCTTTTGTAAACCTAAAAAAGCTATTATGCCATAAGCTGTTGTATAAGATATTTCTATAAGCTCATAATATCACTTTTAAAATTGTTTTAAACTTATCCTAAAACCAACATACCACATTTAGTATTTTTTAAGTATAAGCTCTTTTCATAAGCTACAAGCTCGTAAAACTTACTTATTTTAGCTTATAGTAATAAGCTATAAGCTGCAAATTGATTTTGAGATAAAAAAATACAAAGATTATGAATTTTGGACTTAAAATGCAAAACGTTTCATGCAAATGGGTATATATTTTATATCATTTTAAACTTATAAATAGAGGGGCTGAAAGTGTAAGTATCCTAAAAGTTAAAAACCACAAGGGGCCTGTTTCACATATTTCAAAGTTAAAGGTTTAAATGTTTTAAATATAAAGTAAAGGGTTAAATTTGTAAATATATATATACCAAGGGTATATATTGTCATTTTCATATTCTCAAAGGGTATTTTTTTAAAAAAAATAAAAAAAATTAATATTTTTATATTAGTATTAAAAAATATATTTTAAATATTCTTAGACTCGTTTTAGTTTAAAGCCCGACACATTTGTTGTTATCATTTATCGATCGAAACATCATAAAACAGATATGTTATATATATAAATAATTTATTCAACTTATTTTATTTTGAAGGAAGAGAAGGAAAAGATATTGATGCCCTAATCTAGTTGAAACCCTAAATAAGCTAACTAAAGCTTGTTCTAATATTATTAAGCTTTTATTCATCTTTTAAGATCACTTAGAATAAGCCCTAGAACCCTAAGTCTACTCGTTGGTTTTTCCTAAACCAAACACGCCCTTTAAAACCCTAAAACCCAATTTCGTATATCTAATAAGCTATCATAATAAACTATATCTATAAGCTCTCTTGTCACTTTTATAAACTTAGAAACTAATCCTAAAATCCCTAACCCATCGGGTTAAGATTCTAAAACTAAACGTGCCCATTTTCGATTTTCAAACTCATAAGCTCATTTCATAAGCTACAAGCTCGTAAAACTAATTTATTTTAGCTTATAGTAATAAGCTATAAGCTGCAAATTAATTTTGAGATCAAAAATACAAAGATTATGGAATTTGGACTAAAAACGCAAAACATTTCATGCATAAGGGTATATATTGTAACTTTTGAAATTATTAAACTTTCGGGCCAAAAATCTAATTATCCTAAAGTTAAACTTTAGGGGTTTATTTTCCATACTCTAAAGTTAAGGTTTAAAATCCTTAAAATATAATTAAAAGGGTTAAAAGTGTAAATTAATATATACCAAGGGTATATATTGTCATTTTCATATTCTCAAAGGTATAAAATGTAATATTTGTATATTAATTATAAAAATATATTTAAATATTATAAGACTCGATTTTATTAAAGCCCGACACATTTGTCGTTATCATTCTTCAATCGAAACACTATAAAATAATTATGTTATATATTTAACATAATTTATCATCCACTAGCTTTTGAAGAAACTTAAAAAGATAAAATCCTATCATTTAAACTATAACACGTTACTAGGGAATTTCATGTAAAGGGATTTCATTTGGGTAGACGTTTTGACGAGTTATTGGATTTACGATTTAAAGTATCCTAGCTCCTTAAACGTCTACTACATGGCCTCTGGATTATGATAGCCCAAACAGTGATACGATGTTTTCACGAGTTATTAAACCAAATTAATATTTATGTTAAACTTTATGAAATAAAGTTTTGAAATATAAACAATCAAACTAAGACTTAAAATATTATCCCAGGTTGCGTGTCAAAGCTGTTTACGTCCATTTGATTTACTTTTGCCATCAATCAGATTTCCCTATTAAGGTGAGTTCATAGTCCCACCTTTACATGTTTTCTAAACTCCGTGGGGAGATACATGCTATAAACTATGAATACAAGCAACTATATGTTATCCTGATATATTATTGAATAAGTTTACCTCTACTGCCAATATAATTTAATCATGAACCATTAATCACTTGCGAGTGAACGCGAATATTATGAATAGATCTATTGGGATTGATGAATCCCGTTTGTGTTTACCTGTACATGAGGTAATCAAACGCACTATATTTGAGAATAATGGGTAACTTTGGCAAGTTACCTTTCCAAGAGGACATTTGTTCCTCAATTATTTCACTGAGGTGATTTCCATGTTAACGTGTTGGTGTCATGAGCTTAGGGCAATAATACTGTTTTCCATGATAATTGTAATTGTGCAATAATTACCACTTATGATGACTTGTATTCAACCGTTTCATTACAAACCTATGAATTTCACTCAACCTTTGTGTTGTCCTTTTTAGCATGGTTATCTCAGGTAATTGAGCAACCTATGACACAGAGTGGCATTGGACTTGAGGACATCTAAACTTATTATCATTCAAACTGTAACACCCTTAAAAATGTGTCACAGCAAAAATGTGTCCGGGGGCGTTACTTCATAATACGCAGCGCTAGATACAAGAGAATGACCTCTAAATGTGTCGTTTGAAAAGTAATCTCGTTGATTTCTTTGAAATTGATATAACATTTGTCCCATGCTATGTCAAATAAGGGGGTGTTATAGATTGGCTGCTTGATGTATGTCATGACTTATACAAGGCCTGATATTGCTTTTGTAGTGGGTAAACTGAATAGGTATACTAGTAATCCTGGTACTATGCACTTACAAGTAATTCAGCGGGAGATACTTAGTACTTTAAGAAACCATGGACTATAGTTAAAATATGCTGGTTATCATCAGTCTTAGAAGGATACATGATGCAAGTTGTGCTCAACAATACTGATGAAAATTCGTTATAATGGTTGGGTATTCTGTTGGTTTGGTGGTGCAATGTCTTGGCCTTTTAAGAAACACAAACTTGCATCATGGGTTCAACATGGAATTCTGAATTTAGGCTTTAGCAGTTGTTGTAAGGAAGCTGAATGTTAGAAACTTGCTCCTTGAGAATCCATTTTTATATATATATTATATTATTATAATATATAATATATATATTATTATATATATATATATTATATATTATATATTAACCCCCCCCCCCCCCCCCCCCCCCCCCCCCCCCCCCCCCCCCCCTCAATACCAAAAACCCCCCCCCCCCCCCCCCCCCCCCCCCACCCACCCCCCCCCCCCACATTTATTTTTTATAAATATATATTTTTTCCTTTTTTTTTCTTTGGTCGTAACCTATAGCACCTATTTCTATCCGGGTGTGTTAGTCTTGCTAACATTGGCAAAGGCTTCTAGCCAAATGTAAATGGGAATGTCTAGACACTTAGGTGTTAGGCATAGCTATGTTTATGAGCTGATAAAGATTGGGGTAGTTTCTATAGAGTTTGTGAGGTCTCAAAAGACTTGCTGATCACTTGACGAAGGGATTGGCTAGAGACTTGGTTTTAAAGTCTGCTGAAGGGATGGGTTTAAAGTCCAACTTAGTCACTGAATGCTAAAACACCCAACTCCCTACTAAGAAAACTTGGTATCTGAGTTCAATGTGAAAAACTGAACGTTCATTGGACTGAAGCACATGTTTTACAATCATCCCAAGGATGTGCTTGGAACCTGTTGAAAAGGAGGATGAAGTCTTTACTTCTTAATGGTTAATTTCTTTGAAAAGTGCTTAGCAGGAGCATGAATAAAGAGGAACCCTATGTAATTGGAGGTTTTGCCGCTTCAGAGTAGCTTGGACTTTGGCTCTTACAACATTTGTGAATTGGATATGGACACATGGCTTGTATAGTGTCAGGAGTTTTTAAGTGTTTGAAAACTTGTGTGTATTTTATCTTCAAGTATTCAAATGGGTTGAAGGGTTTAATTCTTAGAGCACCCTGATTCTCGAATATTTGAACGTGTAATTTACTAAGATGGAAATTCAATCCTTAGGACATTTTCATTTATGCACTTATTTTGTTTAATGTTTAATTTTCATGCAAAGGAATTGTACTAAATTGAGGAGGATTATTGGAAATTTAGTGCAATTATAGGAATCAGGTCATACTTAGAAATGAGTTTGGAGCTACAAAGTGTAGTACACCCATTAAGTTACTGATTTTCCCTGATTCTTTTAGTGACTAGATTAAATGGGTTGTTACAAACATTTAAGTGGCAGGTTTGAACACATTAAATGTCTGTAACAACTTTTGCCTATTTAAGTGGCAGGTTTGACTGCATTAAATGACCATATTTAATTTGGTCATGTAACCGCTAATTCATAAATTATGGAGGATAATTATAGAAAAGATTAATTGGCCATTAATATCTCATTAATTTCATTGATTAGGTTTTGAGTATTTTCTCATAAATAGGATCCTTAATTGCATGGAAAAAAACACACAGAAACTCTAAGCATTAGAAACGAAAGGTTCTTGATTTGTGCTAAAATAGAACTGCACTTGGTTTTATCCAAGGGAGGTATTTGTGATACCCATGCATAGGGTTGATATCTTTTTGGAAAGTTGATTTACATGGCTTTAAGTGAATCCGATACCATCATTGGTAATTGTTAGGCATATTGATTATTCTTCACTGATATGGGCCTTTTACATACTAACAATTTCCTTAGTGGAACAGTACTAAAACAATGTGCAGTTCACTCTTACATATTAGAACAATAAGTGAACCATTAAAGGCATCATCAATTTGGATATAACCATTAGAGGTAGTTTTATAAATGAGTGACTACATTTCATTTTCACCTACATAACCACTTATTCTGTAATACTTTCATCACAAAATTAATGTCTGCATGTAATTTGCTTACCCTGTTTAGAACTCTACCAATCCATGTAAGGACTCTATGGATATCATTAATACCTAGACTACATTTCCTTTACTAAGAAGGCAAATACATGACTAATTGTGTAGTGATCCCTCTTACCTCACATAATTAGGTAATAGCTTGCAAACCTAGAAGGCCTCATTATGAATATTAGATCACATAAAAGTTCCTCATGGGACTCAAAGAACATTTGTTAAATCAAGTAGTCCTATCTTTCATGACTCACCCTATTTATCATAATCTCAAAGAAATCCAACAAATTCAGTTCCACCTATTTACTCAAACATACCCATAAAACTAATGATCCATATTCTATTCTTCATACTAGTTTGATTAGTTTCATAGCCTTTTAGAACCTAAATTTCACTTCCCTTACTTGTACCACTTTCCTTACAGCACAAAAAATTTTAACCTTTAAACTCAAGAGTGCATTTGTTCTCATCTATAATAATTTTCAATACACTGTTTTCATCCAACTTTTTAGCACTAATGACGGTCTATTGTTTCTTTCCTTTCAAATTTTATATACACTAGCAGCTGTTGGTTTGTGGGCGTTACGTGTAACGTTTCTACGCTAGAATAGTAACTCTATCGAAGGCGCCACACTGCTACATGTAGAGTACGTTTATTTTATATTTAATTATATGTAAATTTTATATTTATTCAATACATAAATTTTTCACGGAATTTGTTTAATGACGTGTTAGCTTAAAATATGGTGACAAACACGGAATTAATTAGTTTATTTATAAGCGTGTTCACATTGGGATATTAATGACTGTACGATTGTTATGTGGCATAGGACTATAAATACCCGCCCTCCATACTTCCTTTGAGGGGTAAAGCTCAATTGTGAAAAGGATTGTGTGTATTGTGTTCTCTCTCTAGCATAACACTCTTCCCATCTTTCTTCTTAATTCTCTAATAATATGAGTTCATTTTTGTCACTTTATCATACCCTTAGATCTGTTTTAATCCCTGTTTCTTGTATGGTCATTTATATTTACAATTGGTACCAGAGCTGCAGGGGTGTATTGTATTGTGTTGTTTTGTGGGTAAATTTATGGCTTTTTGTTGTTTTATTTTTTTTGGTTGAAAAAAAGCCAAAAAAAATTTCAAGGTTTGATCTTTGTTCTGTGTTAAAGGTGTTAAAGAACTATTACCTTCGGGCTTAGAAACTACACCTTGCATCATTATGAGGTGTTTTAACATTATTTCGTAGCTTTAAGATAAGTTTGAGATTTTTTCTTGGCTGAGTTTTTGCTAACTGAAGAGTGTCTTGATTGCCGTTTTGCTTGGGGTTGCGTTTTTGCTTCCTGCGATTTGTCAGAGAACGTCCTACGAGGGGGGGGGGGGGGGGGTCGTTGTGTTTTTGTAAAGGACAACGTATGCGTTTTGTCTATTGGCTTGGTTTGTGGGTAAATTGCCCTATTGCGGTTTTGGTCCTGCGTTTTGCTATTGCGGTTTGGTTCCTGCGTTTTGGTCTGCGGTTGTGGGTTTATGAAAGGTTGTTTTTGCCTAATTGAAGACCATTATTGGTTTTGGCTAGGGGACTCTGTCCATTTCATTGCTTGACTGCGTTTTGCCTTAAATTTGACTGCGTTTTGTAAGGTCTTCACTGCATTTTGTTAGTTCATGATTGCGTTTTGTGAGTTGAGTTTTGCTTTACATTGACATTCTTTGGACCATTAACTCACAACTTCAAGGGCTTATTTTACATGCTTGAACTTAAAAGGACATCGAATTAACATGCATCAAACCACAACATCTCATCTTGGACTTATGTTATCGGATTATGCCGGGTATTAAAACATTCTCTTGTCGGGTAAAGTATACATGACCGGGTTTATTACTTGGACGGGCCGTGCTTATGATAATCTATTGAGCCCGATATCCGTTAACGAACAACAACACAACAAACATGATACATAACACTAAAACGATCTAAAAAAGATTTTCATAAAAAAATCAAATGACAAATGGTAAGATTCGGACTACGATGACAAGTGATCACGGAGTTGATTTGGTATCCCTTATTTGAGATTGAAGTTGGATTCACGAAGGGTCTACTTATTTCATAATCGGACTTCCTTCTATTAGCTACCCTTTTTTCGTTCAACAAACCCAATCTATCGATGATGACTTGCTTGAACGTATTATAGCTTATGCGTAAGACTTGAATTATTAGGTTACCACTTTCAGGGGTGCTTGTTGCAGACTGGTTAACTCTCCTTAAAGGTGGTTACATTGTTAGTACTCTAGTGGTCACACGCGGCAAAGACAAGGTGGATAATTTCAAGAGGTGGTGTACTTCTTATACTTTTCTGGTTGGGTATAGAGTACTTATAGATTTAATCTTGCACCGTTCTTCAATCAACAATAGTGCAAGCTTAAGTAACAAATTTGGGGGATTTTACTTCATTTTCAAGTTTGGTATATCGGGTTTACTTCACCAAGTGATCACAACAATAGCATGGACAGAATACGGTGGGTGGTACAGTTGCCAGAGAAATTTAAAGGTTGAGATGTAATCCAGCAATTTTATTGGATATTGGGCTATTCCAAGACAAAGGTACTTCCGTCTAAAGCAAAATTCGCATAGTTTTCAACGACATATCATATACAAGACCTTGATTTTCACCAAGTTTTCTATGATTCTTGCTTATCTCTCTACAGTTTCTGATGATAAGAGGGTAATGCTTTGTTTGGGATTTCAAGATTTGTGCTTAAGACAAGAATTCTCGAAGTATATGGAGTAACGACAATGATGCTTTCCGAGAGTTCGCAACCATTCATAGGGAAAATGTGTACATCGGGGACTTGTTGACTTTGAGGTTACTATGTCAACTTCCAGGGGGAAGTGGTGTATTATACTTTACCTTAATATGGTTTATGAAGTATTCTGCATACCATGATATTGAAATTGTTGTTGATTTCTCGCATGCCCCCGACGAATATTCACCATGGCCCTAATGAAAGAAGCAGTGGTCGTTGGTGTGGTTTGACTTCTACAAATTTCCGCTGTGACGTCAATGAAAAGTAGAAGATTGTTCAAGCTACATTAAAGTTTCAGAATCTGCTCAAGATAGGGATGTTGGTTTGGGGGGAAGCTGATTCAGAAACTTCACCAAAAAGGAGTCTATGAAGAAAGCTTTTCAAGGACAGGCTGATGAATTGGGGGGGAAGTTAATCCATATGCATACTACAATGGTCTCATTAACAAGTTAATACTTCAATGAAGATCCAAGCTGAATACAAGTTTCAAGGACAAAGAGGAACTCACAAGATACCTTAGCTTTGGAAGCGCCTTGGAAGGACTTTATTTTATTGTATTTTACTTGATAGGAACATTGTAAAGTACTTGTATTGTCCACTATTGGGGGAAGATAGTTAGCCTTAAAATATGATGACCAAACACGGAATTATATTAGTTTATTAATTAGCGTGTCACTATAGGGACTAATTATGCTAGTTACGATAGTTCTTGTGGCACTCGGGACTGTAAAATACCCCCTCCATACTTCATGGGGGGTGAAGCTTTCTTTTGTAAAAGTATGTGTGTGTAGTGTTCTTTCTCTAGCATACAACTCTTCATCTTTCTTCCTATCTCTATAATATGGCTAACAATTATTTCACTTTACCCATACCCCCAGATCTGTTTTAATCTCTTATTTTACATGTCACTTTATGTTTACACGTTAGTGACCTTAAGACACTTTAACTAACTTAAATAATGTTAGGATATAAGAGCAGGGTTTTAAAGTCAAAAACGAGACCCTTTGTCCTCCCTTATGACTTGGTGGGCCCTACGGACGAATCTAGTAAGGGTTGGGAGTATCGGTTTTAGGGAAGTGTTGGGAGTAGAGAATAAACAATATGGGGGGGGGGGGGGGGGGCTGGGAGAACAAGTTGTAGTTGCTATATACACATACCGCTTGTGCTTACTTTTAGTTCCGATCGGATACAAACATACAAAGCTATTGGCAAATAAAGATCTTGATTGATGAATTAGTGTGTGTAAATGAAGGTGTAATTAGTGTATGTTTAGAGAGAGAATTTCTTAATTTTTCTCATTTGATATTGATACAAATGACTTGGTGTGGAGGATTACATCATTATGGTGGTCATTTGACCTTATTTATACTTAGAGATGTAACTAAGTATACTATAAATACAATAGTAGTCCCTATACTATTTTCTATTAAGAACATTGATCCTAATCTTTATCACTCCTATTATTACATCAAAAATGTAAAATTTATCTTTAATTCCAACCTAGCTTTGATACCACATATTAAACAATAAGATCTTGATTGATGAATTAGTGTGTGTAGATCAAGGTGTAATTAGTGTGTGTGTTTAAAGAGAGATAACTTACTAACTTACCTTTTTGAGTAATTGATATTGTACCACTAACCTGGGATAAATAACATTCCCTATTTATAGCCATCTTGGTTATTAAACATTCCTAACTTAAAACAAATAGTCCCTCTACTTTTACAATAGTGCTAAGTAGATTATTTCATTATTTCTAACAAAACCCTAATTTAGTTTGTTCTTCCTTAAACCCTAAATGAACCAAATGATAATCTAAATAGTTGTTACATAACCTAAATCTGTTAGTGTTTCGACTTTGCAAAACTTTAGTTTTTTAAGTTTTCTTTTAAGTTGCAAAGTTGAAACACTAAAAGATTTAGGGTTTATGTTACAACTGATTAAGGATTATTCATTTGGTTCGTTTAGGGGTTTTAGGGAGAACAAACAAATTTGGGTTATGTTAGAAATAATGAATAATCTAACTTAGACTATTGTAAAATTTGAAGGACTAATTTGTGTTCAAGTTAGGAATGTTTAATTAACCAAGATGGGCTATAAAATAGGATGTTTTATGCCATGGTTAGTTGTATTAATATTAATTAAACAAAAGGCAAGTTAGGTAATTTTTCTCTTTAAACACACACACTAATTACACCTTGATCTTCACACACTAATTCATCAATCTACGCTTTATTGTTCTAATATGTGGTATCAAGCCGACGTTGGAATTAATGATAAATTTTACATTTTTGATGTAATAATAGGGAGTGATAAAGATTAGATCCATGTTCTTATAGAAAATAGTATAGTGGATGCTATTGTATTTAATAGTATACTTAGTTAACATCCTCTAAGTTATACAAAGGTACAAATGACACCATAATGATGTTACTCCTCCACACCAAGTCATTTATATCATATCAAATGAGGAAAAGGTAAGAAATTCTCTCCTCTAATCACACACTAATTTACACCTTCATTTACACACACTAATTCATCAATCAAGATCTTATTTGCTTAATAGGTTTGTGTGTTTGTATCGATCGGCTAAAAGAAAGCACAAAAGGTATGTTTATATAGCAACACAACTTGTTCTCCAAGCTTTATTCTCCACTCCAACACTTCCTAAACGATACTCCCAACCCTTCTAGATTCTTTCTAGGGGCCAACCAAGGACATAATAGGAGACAAGGGTCTCGGTTTTTGACTTAAATTTCTTTATATCTAACATGTATTTAAGTTAGTAATGTGTCTAACGGTCACTAACGGTTTGTAGAACTAAATGACATGTAATATCAGAGATTAAAAACAGATCTGGGGGTTGGTAATAAAGGAAATAAATGTGTAGCCATATTATTAGAGAATTAAGGAAGAAAGATTGGAAGAGTTTGTGTCATGATCTAGAGAGAGAACACTCACACACATACTTTTACAAAGTGAGCTCACCCTCCATGGAAGTATGGAGGGGGTATTTATAGTCTTGGCCACATAACTATCGTAACTATCATTTATTAGTCCTCTATGTGAACCGCTATAAATAAACTAAGATAATTCAGAGTTTGTCATCATATTTTAAGGGCTAAATTTCCCCCATTATGTGGACCTATACGGAAATTTACTTACAATGTTCTACAAGTACAAATACAATTAAATAAAGTCTTCCAAGGCGCTTCAAGCTGAAGTTGTCTTGTGAGTTCTCTTGGTCTTGAAACTTGTATTCCAGCTTGGATCGTCATTGTATTGATCTTGTTATGGACCTTGAGAGTATGCATGAGTTGGATTAAACCTTCCCCCCAATTATGCAGCATGGTCGTGAAAAGCTTTCTTCATAACTTTTTTTGGTTGAAGTTTCTGAATTTGATGTTTCTGAATCGCTTCCCCCCAAACCATGCATCCTATCTTAAGCAGATTTGAAACTTAATGTAGCATGAACAATCTTCATATAGTCATTGACGTGCACAGCGGAAATTTGTAGAAGTCCATACCACACAACGGACCCTACTGCTTTTGTCCATTAGGGTTGGTGAATATTCGTCCTGGGGGTGCATGCGGAGAAATCAACAAACAATTCTTATATGTATGCAGAATAACTTCAATATTACCCATATTTGGTAATAGTAGTATACACTACTTCCCCTGGAAGTTGACTTAGTAACATCAAAGTCTAACTAAGTTCCCGGATAGATTTGTACCTCATTTTCACTATGATGGTAGCGAACTCTCGGAGTTCATAGTCTGTGTACTCTTTATAACTCGGAGAAGTTCTGGTCTCTTGAGCACAATTCTTGAAATCCAAACCAATGCTTTACCCTCTTGTCTTCAGAAACTGTAGAGGAGATGAAGCAAGAATCAAGAAACTTTGGTTTAATCAAGGTTTCTTGTATATGACTGGCGTTGAGAACTTTGAGAATTTTGCTTAGACTGTGAAGTACCTTTGTCTTGTATAGCACAAATATCCCGTGAGAATTGCTGATTACATCTCAACCTTTAAATTCTCTGGCTAACTTTACCAACCTCGTATTCTGTCAGCTATTGTTGTGATCACTTGGTGAAGTAAAACACGATCTATACCAAACTTTGAAAATGAAGGTAAAATCCCCCAAATTGTACTTAAGTTGTAACGATTGTTGATTGAAGAACGGTGCAAGATTTAATCTTAATAAGTCTCTCTATACCCAACCAGAACAGTATAAGAAGTACAACACCTCGTGAAATTATCCACATGTTTACTGCGTGTGGACACTGAGTACTTGTGTAACTCCTGCTATGTGATAGTTAACCAGGTCTGCAACAAGCCCCTGCTGCTGGTAATAGATAATTCAAGTCTAATCATAAGCTATTAGTTCAGAAGTCATCAATCGATAGATTGGTTTAAAGAAAAAGGGTAGCAAAATAGTAGAAGTCTCGATTATGAAATAAGTGACGCCTACGTGAATCCACTTCAATTCAAATAAGGGATACCAAATCCACCTCCGTGTATCACTTGTATCGTATTAGTCTTTTAAGTACGATTTTCTTAGCGTTTGGTCATTTATTGAATTTTTTTAGATGTTTTAGAGTATGTATCATGTTTGTTTGTTTTTGTTTTCTTCTACAGTTAACGGATATCGGGCTCAATAGATTATCATAAGCACGACCCGTCCAAGTATAAACCGGTCTGATGTATACTTTTACGCAAGAGAATGTTGTATACCGGCTAATCCGATAACATAGTCCAAATGAGATGTTGTGGTTTGATGCTGTAAATTCGTTGTATTTACAGTTCAAGCATGTAAATTAAGCCTGAGAGTTGTGGATAATGTTCCAAAGGATGTCAATGATAAAAGCAAATCTAACTCAAACGCAATCATGAACTAGACAAAACGCAGTGAAGAGCCTTAGGCAAAACGCAGTCAAATCTTGAGGCAAAACGCAGTCAAGAAATGAAATGGACAGAGTCTCCCCTAGGCAAAACGCAATAAGGGTCTTCAATTAGGGCAAAAACACACCTTTATAAACCAAAACGCCGAGCCCACAACGCTAGGAACCAAAAACGCAATAGGCAAAACGCAGAAGGAACTCAAACGCAATAGGCATACCCAAAACGCTGTAGAGCCTAATAAGAAAAACGCAGTTCGTTTTGATCCTTACAAAACGACAAACCGTAGTACTTTCTCTGACAAATCGCAGGAAGCAAAACGCAACCCGCAAGCAAAACGCAATCAAGAACACCCCTTCAGTAGTCAAAACGCAGCCAAGAAAAAATCATCAAATTCTTGAAGCCTACGAAATAATGTTTAACAACCAACCTTGTAATGATGCTAAGGGGTAGTTCTAAGCCCGAACGGTATAGAATCTTTAACCCTTTAACCACAACAAAAGATCAAACATTGATTTTTTTAGCTTTTTTTTTTCAAACCAAAAAAAAAATTAAACAATACGCCATAAATTTTAACCACAAAACAAACACAAATTAAATACACCCCAGCGCTCTGGTGCAATTGTAAATTATAAATACTTACAAGACCAGGGATTAAAACAGATCTAGAGGTATGATAAAGTGAAATAAATGTGTAGCCATATTATTAGAGAATTAAGGAAGAAAGATGGGAAGAGGTGTGCTATGTAGAGGAGGGGAGGGAGAGAACACATACACACATACTTTACAAATGAGCTTTAACCCCTCCATGGAAGTTTGGGGGTGGGGTATTTATAGTCCTTGTGCCACATATACTATCGTAACTGTCAGTATTTGTCCCTATGTGACACGCTATAAATAAAATGATGTTAATCCGTGTATTGTCACCATATTTTAGGCTAACACGGTCATTAAACAAATCCCGTGAAAAATATTATGTATTTAATAAATATAAACGATTTAATATATGAAAATATACAAATAACAGTAATCTTCATGTATTGTGTGGGCCTTGATAGGTTTACGTATTACTAGCGTAATAAACGTTACAGTAACGCCACAACAACAGCTGCTTTGTGTTATATAAAATTTGAAAAGGAATGAAACAATAGTCCGTCATTGTGCTGAAAAGTTGGCTGATAACAGTGTATTGAAAATTTATTATAATGGAGTAATTCAAATTGCAGTTGAGTTTAATGGTTAAATTTTTGTGGCTGTAAAAGAAAGTTGCACAGGTATGGGAAGTGAAATTTAGGTTCTAAAAGGCTTATAAAACTATCAAAACTGTTGAAGAATAGAATTTGATCATTATTTTATGGGTTATGTTTTTCAGTAAATGGGTGGAACTGAATTTGTTGGATTTCTTTGGATTTGATAATAGGTGAGTCTGAAGATGAGATACTTTGATTTAACAAAAGTCTTTTGGAGTCCCGGATGGCACGATTATGTGATCTTAATATCTAGATGAGGCCTGTTTGCAAGCATATTACTATTATGTGAGGTAAAGAGGATCACTACACAATTAGTCATGTATTTTTACCTTCTTTGTAAAAGGATAATGTAGTTAGGTAGTAATGATTTCCATAGGAGTCCATACATTGGATTGTAGAGTTCTACACAGTGGTGATACGCAAATTTATGCAGGACAGTTTTATTTTGTGATGAAGTATTACAGAATAAGTGGTTGTATCAGTGAATTGAAAAATGTAGTCACTCTTTGATAAAAATAGCTTAAAGTGGTTCTAATCAAATGATGATGCCTTATTGGTTTATCAGTTATGTTCCATATGTAGGAGGGTGAACTGCACATTGGTTTTAGTACGTTCCACTAGGGTAATGTTAGTTGTAAGGACATATCAGGTGAAATAATCAATAGCCTTAAACTTAATTACCAATGATGGTTATCGGATATCACTTATAAGCCAAGTAGATCACTTACCAAAGAAGTGATTATTCAACCTTTGGCATGGGTATCACTCCAAATACCTCCTTGGGATAAAACCAAGTGCAGTTCTTATTTTAGGCACAAATCAAGAACCCTTTGTTTCTAAGTGTTTAGGTTTTCTGTGTGTTTTTCCATGCAATTATGATCCTTATTTATAGGAGAAATACTCAAAACCTAATCAATGGAATTAATGAGATATTAATGGCCAATTAATCTTTTCTCTATTATCCTCTCTTATAATTTAGGAATTAGCGGGTTAACATGACCAAATTAAAATATGGTCATTTAATGCAGTCCTAACCTGCCACTTAAATAGGCAAAATAAGTTGTTACGACATTTAATGTGGTCAAACCTACCTCTTAATGATTGTAACACCCATTTCTAATTAGTCACTAAAAGAATCAGGGAAAATCAGTGACTTAATGGTGTACTACCTTTGTTTACCTCACAACTCATTTCTAAGTTGACCTGATTCCCACAAATTGCACTAAGTTTCAAAACAATCCTCATAATTTTAGTGACAATTCCTTTGCATGAAATGAACATTTTTTTAAAAAAAATAAGTGCATTAAAGGAAATATCACTGAAGATTGACTTTCCATCTTAGTAATTACAGTTCAAATATTCGAGAATCCCGGTGCTCTAAGAATTACACCTTTCACCCCATTTGAATACTTGACAGATAAAATACTCCACAGTTTTCAAACATTAAAAACTCCTAACATTATACAAGCATTGTCCATATCCAATTCATAATGTCTGTAAGAGCCAAAAGTCATGCCTTCTGAAGCGGCAAAACCTCAATATTTACATAGGTGGTTCCTCTTTATTCATGCTCTTGCTAAGCACTTTTTCAAAGAAATTAACCATTAAAAAGTAAAGACTTCTCTCCTTTTTAAAGGTTCCAAAGCACTCCTTAGGATGATTGTAAACATGTGCTTCCGGTCCAACTGACCGTTGCGCTTTTCAATTGAACGTAGCTACCATGATTTCTTAGTAGGGGAGTTGGGTGTGTGCCATAGCATTGAGTGACTAAGTTGGACTTTAAACTATATCCTTCAGCAGACTTTTAAAAAATGTCTTCTAGCCCTTCCCTTTGTCAGTGATCAGCTACTAAGTATTGTGAGACCTCACATACTCTATTGAAAATCTACCCCCATTCTTGTCAGTCTAAAACTGCTATTAACATAAGTCATGTCTGGACTTCCATTGTTACATTTGGCTATAATCCTTGCCATGTAGCAAGGATATCACAACGGATAGAAAATAGGTGCTATAGTTTAGACCAAATGGAATCTCAAGGAGCAGTTTTTTCAAACATTAGGGGGGCTTCATACCCAAACAATGCTCTAAAGCCATAATTCAGATTCCATTTTGAACCAGGAGATGCAAGTTTGTTTCTTAAAAGGGCCAAGAAATTGACCCCCAACCAAGCAGGAATACCCAACTAACATTAGTAGACGAATTGTCATCAGTATTTGTTGATCCAACTTGCAATCAGTGTATCCTTCTAGGACTGGATGGATAAAACAGGCATATGTTTATATAGGTCCATGGTTTTCTTTAAGTACTGAACGAACCTGCTGAATTACTTGTAAGTGCTGCGTACCAGGAATTACTAGATATACTACTCAGTTTACTAATGTAAAATGAATATCAGTGCTTGTATATGTCATGACTTACATCAGAGCAAATCTTATAAACCCTTATTTGACATAATAGCAGCAGTAAAACTAATTTGGGGTAGTACTTCATGATTCAACAGTCTAATATAGAATACTCTCAAAGAGACGTTTTGGAAATTTACGTTATCATTCAATATTATTTTAGAGTTTTACCAAAGGATAGGTTCAACTTACAATATGAAATCTTAGAGTTTGAATGTTAACAAGTTTAGTCGTCATCAAGTCCTATGTCACTTTTGTGCTATAGGTTGCTCAATTAACTGAGATAAACATTGCTAAAAAAGGTCAACACTAAAAGTTGAGTCAATATATAGGTTTGTAATGAAATGATGAACTACAAGTCATCTTAAGTGTGTAATAATTACACAATTACATTATCATGGAAAACACAGTAATTATTGCCTAAGTCAGACACAACACTTAACTGGGGAAATCACCTCAGTGAATTATTGAGGAACAAATGTCTTTGGAAGGTAACTATCCAAAGTTTACCATTAATTTCTCAAATATAGTGGTATCTGATTCTCCCATGTATAGGTGTAAACACAAAAGAATTTCTTACAATACCAATAGATCTCTCCACATTACTCGCGTTCACTGTGTAAGTGATTAATTAATGGTATGATTTAAATGGATATTTTGTAGTAGAGGTAATTAGGCAATATATATCGGTTAACATAACAGTTTGTGGAAAATTCTTGTATTTCATAGTTTATAGCATGTATCTCCCTCACGGAGTTTAAGAAAATACATGTCAAGGTGGGACTATGATAACTACCTTAATAGAGGAAATCTAATTTATAGGAAAAGTAAATCAAATGGATGTAAACAAGTTCGTACAGCACATGGGTGGTAATATGTAAGTCTTAGTTTGATTGATTATATTTCTCATTTTATTTCATAAAAGTGAACATAAAGATTAATTTGGTTTAATAACTGTATGATAACATCGTATCACTATTCGGAGATATCATATATCAGATGCATATAGTAAAAGTTCTTGGTTTTATAACTCGTGAAAGTATTTTATAGTTATAGCTTATTAAAACAAGTTGGTTTTATAAGCTTTAACAAGTTTTTAGCTTATAAAAAGAGCTTATGAGCTCGTAAATTCCAAAAAGGGTTCGTTTGGTTTTAAAATCATAACCCGATGGGTTAGAGCTTTTAGGGCTTGTTTTAAAGTTTATTTTTCTCACAAAATCATAAAGATGGATAGGAGCTTATTAGGATAGGAATAAGCTTAAGCTAGCTTATTAGGGTTCGCATGGATTTGGGTTTTCAAAACGGGTCATTTAGGGCTCGATTAGGGTTTGGTTTGGTTTAAGGATTTCCAACGTGGTTTTGTTTGATCACATGGTTAAAACAAAGTTTATATAATATTTAAAACACAACAAAGGCTTATAGAATAAGTGATAGGACTTACTAGAGCTTGAAATGGTTTAAAGTGGGTGAATATGGGTCGAATACTTAGGAGATGAATCAAGGACTCTTCTTCTCTTATTCCTTGGTTCCAAAATAGCTTAAAGACCTTTCCTTCCCTTTCTTAGCTTAGCTAGGATTTGATTTTTGAGGTAGTATATAGCTTAAATGGTGAATTATGGAAGCATGCATGTATGCGTGTATTTATAGGGCCAAGACTTGGAGTGGTGGCAAAGTTGTGAAGAGTGGTGGCCAAGATTAGCAAGGTGTGACTAAGGTAAGCTAGGAACCTAGCTTAGAGAGGTGTTAGAAGGGTGTGAGGGTTCCGTTTTACAAGGAAGTGAGAAGAAGGTTTACTTGGGGAACAAGGTGACAAGGAGGTGATGAGGTGTTTGCGTGGGGATCAAGGGTGGTGACAAGGTGGTAGGAAATGTGGTGAAGGGAGCTAGCAAGGTGGTGAATCATGGCGAAGGGTGGTAGCTTGGTTAGAACTTGGTTCGAGCTTGTTTAGGGTGTTACGGGTTCATTGGGGTTTAGGGTTAGGGTTTTGGATTTCGGACGAGTAGGGGTGAGATTGGAGGGTAACTATAGTTCAAATGTTATGCATTGAGTGTTTGTAACTTGAGCTTAAGAGATGGTACGAAATCTACAAAGAAATTGGAGGGAAAATGCATATTTTGAATTGTGTGCTATATCGGGTTGTACATTGAGCTTAAACGAGTTGTACATTGGTTTTAGAGGGAAAATATATTCAAATTTAGTGCATTAGTAACTTGTACACATGCCTTACAAGCTTGTACATTTGATTTGTATGTAAACATTACATGTAGTTAGGGTTTTAATATCAACGTTAACGTATAAAATCCGTTTTATAATTACGTCATGAATGGTAGGTTAAATAGATAACGTATGTGGTAAAAATGGATATTTAAACATATTACTTGACATATTATAATGTGCACTTGATATAAACGTTGATGGAATTGGCATTGGTAGTTGCGTGAGCACGTTTACTTTTGTAATGTAAGTCACGTTACATTATGGATGAAATAAAGCAAAAATCTTTCCATGAAAATGGTTGCATCTAATTTAATAGATGGAAATTACACTGAGAAAAAATTGCATCTAATTTAATAGATGGATAATTACATAGAGGAAAATTATGGGTTGTTATACCGACCCCCGAATAAGGTGCTTTGATTCATATAATAGCCAACCCTAAAACTTTTCCAGAACTAAAGGAGTAGTTGGTTTAACAAGGTGGTTTGAGAAAATGGAATTCGTGTTTCGCATTAGCGACTGTGCCAAGGGTTCACATGTGAAGTATGTTAACTGCACCTTACTGGATGGTGCTCTGACATGGTGGAACTCACATGTTCAGACTGTAAGGATTGATGAGGCTTATGAAATATCTTGAAAGGATTTGATGAAGATGATGATTGAAGTTTATTCAAGAAACGAGATCCAGAAATTGGAAAGTGAGTTGTGGAACTTGAGTGTGAAGGGGACCGATGTTGCTGGGTATGCATGACGATTTCAGGAGTTGCCATTGTTGTAGCCAAGGATGGTTCCGGAAGAGGAAGATAAGATTGAGAGGTACATTTGGGGTCTCCCAGATAACATTCAAGGGAATGTGACCTCATCTTAGTCGACTAGATTTTAAGATGCCATTAAGATGTCAAATAGTTTAATGGACCAGAAGGTACGTGTTATTACTACATGAGATACTGACAACAATAGAAAATGGGGAGATGAGCAAGAAGGAAACCATCGCCAATAACAAAACAAGAGGCAAGAAGTGGGTAGGGTATACATTGCTAGAACTTGTAACTAGGTAGGCTATGCTGGAACTTTACCACTCTACGACAAGTGCAAGCTTCATCACTGGTTCAATAGAAACAAACAAATTTAATATACTTATAGTATTAATCCCGTAAGAATTCTTTCCAAAATACTTCTCAAACAAGAGAAATATAAGGTAAAAATCTCACTAAAGAAAACACAATTTGTATATTTTTTATCCGGGAAGTATTGTACTACTTGGGTCATGCCCCAACGAAATCGTGAATTGAGAATTTGGAATATTCGGATTCAAGTTAAGAATGATAAAGGATTTTTGAATTATTGA